>CM021107.1:579822931-580105561 GCA_007115665.2 Sequoiadendron giganteum
TTTTCATGTGAATCGTCGGTCTTTGCTATAAGCATTTTGTACGGTGCCCAAAACTTGAATAAGAAGTTGCAGTCAAATGATAAAATGGACGAGACAAGAGAAATGCAGATGATCACCTTTGCGTGGGTTATTTTTAACAGCGAGCCCGTCAACAGTCAATGATTATTTATGTGTCCGATAGTTGATGAGAAGGAAATTAAATTTGTTCTGAATTTTCTTTGTACTTTCACAAAACGACGATTACAAAGAAGTCAGATAATATCTATAATTTTAAGTGGCGGACAACAAAAGTCATGTAAAACCAAGGTAAAGAGATTTTCAGTATCTTTGATGAGAGCTATTGGATTTTAGTGGGCAGAGACTTGTAGCGGGTCTTTCACGTCCCTCACTTGTACTACTCGCTTACCTTTCTATCGCCTGCCTTTCTTGTGTGAAGAAAACAAAAGGAGATGGTATGATTTTCACTGATTTGAATGAGAAAGATTACAAATTTATAGATAAAATATATAATTATTCAAATCTAACTATATATTTAGATTCAACTTCTATTGTAAGGTCACCAAGAAGACCTTGACTATTTACACTAAACAACTTTTTTAAAAAATTTATAATGAGATTCTAGTGGCCAAAATCAATCAAATTTTAAACCTTGTCACATGTCTCTATACCTTATCCCCATGTGATCTTTAACATGTGTGAGAGGGGTAAAATATTATATTCCACTTCCCTATGTGTTCTCACACATTTTTAAGAGTAAACTTGTCACAATCCCTCTTCTCTATGTGTTCTCAAGCATGTGCAAGAGTACAGTTATCAAAATACCTCTTTCCTATGTGTCCTCACAACACTTACCATAAGCTCTCTTCCCCATAGTCTTTCTCACACATGTGCGAGAGGACTCAATATTATCCCTTAGATCTAGTCAAACCAATACTAGCCATTCAAATCTCTTTTGTCCTCTTCCTCTTTGAGTGGACCAATCACATGGTTTAATTTGGAGGATTTTCATTCACCTTAATATCTCAAACATTCCTAGCCTTTGATCATCAAATCAAATCCTAACCTTGATCCTCCAACCTCAACTTTTATAAATGAAACCATCCTCAATCTATTTGAATAGAACCACTCCATTCCAAAGTCATATTGTAAAATTCAAGAGCAACCATATATACCATCAACTTATCTAAGAGCGCATCAACATAATCCTTGGGAGATCATTGAATATTTCTCAAGTTTTTGAGACCTTCAAATGCTTACACAATTGTATAGATCTGCCCTCCAAAAAATCTGTCAAACTTAGTAACAAAATATGCAGAAAGAACTTATATATCAGCAACCTTGGGCTTCATGATGGCTGGAAATAATATTCATAGTCTCTTCTAGAAAATGGCACTCCAGATCTAGCCAAAAATGGTGATGAACAACAATAATAGATTCTGAAAAGCCAACATGAAAATCTCCAAATGTCAAATGCCAAGTTTTCTTGCGAATCTAGAATCAATCAAAAATATTCCCAATAATAGCTTATTACTCCTATGAATGATATTGAGGGCTATGAAGGACCAATGGTACAATGAGATTTCAAAAAAATCAGACTTAAAGCTTACCATGACAATAGGAAAGTCTCATTTAAGCCACTATATACATTGAAAAATTAGAAAAATGAGTATAGTGGACGACATATACCATTAGACTCATAAACATGAAACAATATTGTCATGTAGCTTTGTTTGCATGCAAAACAGGTTGAATCGGAAGCTTTATTGCTTAGATTACCAATCACATTGCATAATTTATAAATATTTCTTTCTATTTGTATAGTTTGCATTTTACAACCTATTTTTTTTGTTGATTTGGCCAATCACACTATATAATTTAAATATATTTGTTTCTATTTGTATAATTTGCATTAAATAACATATTTTTCATATTTAGACATTATTATTTACTTGTTTTTGTAATGGTAAGAGAAGTTATAGAACTCATTTTTTTTAAACAATTCAAAAAATTAGAGTGACATAGATAGATTTGTGTCAATATGTTAAATTCCATAAGATGAAGTTTTGTGTTTTGTCACCAAAATGTGGGCAAATATCTTGGCATTAAATGCACATTGTGAGAGCTTTACAACAACCATTCAAATCTTGCAACGGCATAAAATGTAGACTTATGTCAGTTTGCATCTTTTTTTAAGCATAGCCAAAGAACATAGTAATGAGAAGTTAGAAAGGTGTCACTCCAACAAGGATTTCTAGACTTTAATAGTAGACACAGATGGATATTCTTATTGCCCTAGCATGTACAAAGTGCCAAAAGGTTCAAGTTTAGATGAACACAAACAAAGACTTTACATTCCTATGTAATTAATTAATCAATCATAGTAAACAAAGAACAATGATCACGTATAGAAATCCAATACTTGTAGCAGCTTCTCATTGATTGCAGTGACATTCAATGCATTAACTATGCATTCGGTGATTCTGTACCTGCCAACCTACTAGCAAAGCTCTCACAATTCAGATTTAATGCCAAAATATGCATCCAAATTGATCTTTGTCATCCTATTTTCGTAATTTCCTTAAAGGAAAATGAATTATAGAGCTACTCTTAGCAATATAAAAAGAGATAAATGCTAATTTTTGAATATAAAAAATGAGTTCTTAAACTCAAACAATAGAAATACAAAGGAATATGTTTAAATTATAGAATGTGATTGGCCAATACAACATAGAAAATGCATATCGAACGACTGCAATAGTAACATATCTATCAGCAAGAACTAATAAACAAAGGAGAATGAGCACACAAAGGTACACAATGCTTCCAGTGGCTTCTCCTCATCTGCTGTGGCATTTTAATGCATTAACTATGCATCGAGTGATTTTGTAGCCACCAACTTGCCAGCAAACCTCTCACAATTTGCATTTAATGCCAAAATATATGCCCAAATTCATCTGTCATTCTCCTTTTTTAATTTCCTTAGAGAAAAATGAATTATATAGCTACTGTTACCAATAGGAGAACATGTACATAGTAATTTTAAAATATAAAAAATATTTTGTTAAATTCAACCTGTAGTATTAGAAAGAAATATTTTAAAATTCTAGGATGTGATTGGCTAGCCGAACATATGAAATTCTTATTGAACAATTGGAATTGTACGCATAGCAATCCAACCTTTCTAGTGACTTCTCCTCAAAATGCAGTGGCATTCAATGCATTAACTATGCATTTAGTGATTTTGTATCCCCCAACACGCCAACACAATTCACATTTTATGCCATTTGACATCCTATTTTCTTAATTTTCGTAACAAAAAAATAATTATAGAGTCGCTCTTGGGTATGCGCAAGATCATCATGGAAAAAAAAGGCCCTTAAGTGGCAATGAAAATTCAAAAATCAAAGTTAGGCAAATTGACGTAAAAATTTGAATAAGTTATCTATATTATTTGAAAAATATGTAAGAATAGAATCTGTAGAAAATTGAATGTAGTTTCTAAACTACTAGGTTTCTTTAAAAAAATAAAAATCTATTTAGTGAAAATTTGACATTTCAATGCAGTAGTACTTAAATTTCAGGAAAAAATAAGAGGTATGTGTCTGTCTAACCACCCTAACGACAATAAAATGATAATTTTATTTTTTTTATAATATTTTAGATATAAGTAGAGGACTCATTTCTCAATGTGATGCATATGTTCTTTAAATTTTTTTCCAAGTAAATAATTAATTATGAATTTTTTATTACAACTTTTAAAAAATATAAAAACTCGTAAGTCTACCCACCTTAACTTGGTCAAAACTTCATGAAATTCATTTTTTAAATCATATAGTATGCGAAGCATAAAATGTGATACCGTTTGAAAGCTATAGATGTTTTTCAATCAACCTATCAATTAAGACTTCAGTCATAATTCAAATAGAAAACGAATAATAATTATTTATTAAATTCAAAGTAAAACATAATTTATATTGGTGGAAATCTGAGAATCTCCTTTAAAAACCCTTTTCGTTCATCAATTTTGGGTAAAAAAAAGTCGTCAGTCACATGGGTCATCATATCACTTAGATATCACCACTTTTTGGCCCGTCATGATCCTCCACGTACCCTCTTACCAATGAAAAAAGAGATAAATGCTAATTTTTAAATATAAAAAATAAATTCTTAAATTCAAACTAAAGAAATACAAACAGATATGTTTAAATTATAGAATGTGATTGGCGAGTGCATCATAGAAAATGCATATTAATGCAAGCAAACAAATATGAAAACAATAGTCTACACCTTACAGTAGGGACTAATAATTTGTAAATGTTAAAAATATGGTCTTAAATTCAAACTATAGAAATAGGAAGGAATATGTTTAAATTATACAATGTGATTGGCTAACCGAGAAAAACATTTCATAGGAATTGCATATCAGATAATTGCAACAATGCATATTTCTTTGTGCTACATTTTTCCAAAGAAATGATTACTATTGTAATCTACTTGTCAGCTTGAACTGTTTCATCTTTATGAATTACATCTAGCATATGTCATTTATTGTACTCATTTGTCAAACTAGTCCTTGTAACATGAAGGAATACTTCTAGTTGCACTAGGGCAGAAGTGACCATATCATTACAAGTGTAGAAAATTAAGTGAGATTCTTGAATCAATCTTCTCCTTTATGTTCTAAAACTTTCTTGAAGGCATAATTATCAGATATGCCTGAAGAATGAAAGTTTTATCTTTTTGATAGCTTTTTTTACATTTACTATTTTCAATAATTTTTATGCCATTGCAAAGAAAGGAGAAGCTTGATTCTATAATTTCACCTTGTGCTTTGTTGTTGAACAATTAGCCACACTTGCACTGATATTGCCCTCTCCCTTCTTCTCCAATTAGAAGTATTTTCTCCTATAATAAGGATTGATTAGAAAACTAAGAACAAGTTTATCTATTTCTAAAAAAATATCAACAAAGCTAATAAAGAGAGATAAGTTCAATGTAGATTGAGTTCAACAAATAGCCAGAAAATTGATGATATAGACAAGAAAAACACTCCAGTGGTCTAGTAAGAAAACATTCAAACTTCAATAAGTGCACACTATGCATCAAAAATACAATTTTCCAAAACAAAATGCTAAAACTTCAAAGTCATATCAATGAAAAATTTATACAGTAAAGGGTGAACAGAACAAAATTTCATGTCTCTTTCAAGAAGTGTTGAGAAATTATGTCTCAACTTCCATCTTGAAGCCCCACCCTTAATGTCTTGGCATGGAAAAATGTTTATTTCGGCCTTTATAGCAATACTGCGATGGTTAAATCTGTTTTTGGCAGTGCTTGGCCTGGCGGTTACTACCATACCATAGCTAGTCAAGTAACTGACCGCGGTGGCCACGGTAAGCCGCCTGCGGCTGGCTTGGCAGCTATCGCCATACCGAGGCCAGCCAAAGCGTTGACCACGGTGGCCACGGTAAGCCACCTGCAGCTTGGCCTAGTGGTTACCGCGGTACCACGGCTAGCCACAAGGCTGACCATGGTGGCTGTGGTAAAACTGTCAGTAGTCAGGTTGATGGTTACCACCCTACCATGGGGTGGCCTGTCGACCCCCGTGGTAGCGCGGTAAGACCGTTAGCATTCCCTTTGACTGCCTACTGCCATTACGCAAGGTGATCATGAGAAGGCCGCAGTAGTGCGGTAAGGTAAATGGCGAGCTCGGTATGCTTACTGCCATACCACAAGGTGAGCTCGGGTTGACAGCGGTAGTGCAGTAGAGGTTGTAGAAGAGCTTGGTGAGCTCGACGACCTGGTTTGACCGAGTTGGACTCGAGTCAGAGCTCGACAGCGAATAAGGTGTTGACACGTGGCTCAGTGTCATGCAATTATTGGCTAAAGGCCAATGCAGTAATTGCAGCAGGTGCAAGTCAACTCAGGGTGATGAATCTGAACCCGATTTGGGTAATGACAGTAATGGCCTGGGTGGCTCGATGCAGGAAGATCGACATGGGCAGATCATTGGTACGATTTGATCAGAGTTGATTGTATTTTGTGATCGGCAGTTGTCTAACATAATTGAATGCAATGTATGACTTATGTAAGTTGAGTATGTGATTGCAAAGGTGAGAGAGAGTTCGAACTGTATGTTCAGAATAGAACATTGTAACAGTGAGAATTAGAGAGTGTTGTTGTTAGCTGAACAAAGATGATTGTAAATTGTATGTAACCGTTTTGTTACTGTAATACAATTAGTCTGGACTTTGTGTGGTTGGTTTTTTACCTAAAAAGGTTTTCCCACGTATATCTTGTGTCAACTGTGAATGCTCTCCTTTGTATTATTTATTTTATTTGCATGTATTCATCTCAAGTAGTTTTAGGAACTATTGGAACTGGTTTATGCTTTACTCCTCTGTTGTATTAGTGTTAAGGGAATGTATTCCGTACTATTGGGTCTCTAGATCCATGCCTATTTTTCCCTTCAATAAGGAATAATTAACACTGTCCCTACGTTTTGGCTCCTATACTACGAAGAAGGGTCCTGCAAGATTGGGTCCTTCCATGATATACTATCACATGGGCATATTTCGACAACTAATATTTCTATTTTAAAACCACTGACAATGTGTAAAAACTATAGGAAAATCTTAAATAAAAATAAGTCAAATCTACGAAAATAGCAAGGTTGAGGCACCTCATTTCCAACATTGTGTGCATGGGGTCCAAAAGAGTGTGTTTGTACATTTTATTCTATGTGAGAAAAAAGAAATAAATTCTTATATGTAGACCATAAGAAGGAAATCTTATATTTTTTTGGTCAACTCCAGATTGAAGATTCAAGATTCTAGCAATTTGAAATTGATTTCTCAAATCATAACTGAGTTTTTAAACAAATCTTATACAAAGAAAAGACTAGTCGTTAAATTTTATATTTTTAGAGAGTACGGATGTCAATTCCATAGAGATATTAAATTTAATACAATATAACAAGGGAAATCTATTGTTCAAGTAATGGTCAAAATTTATTGCTTTTGTACCAAAAGAAACCTACATTTGTTGAAGATAAAATATCTATTTTTTCTTGTCACAGGGAACCTTTGCTTGTATCAGAAGGAATCTATCACTTGGAGATCATGAGATCAATGATGCTTCCCATTCCTCATCTCTCAAGAGTCAAAATAACCATTACCTGGGTAGTCACTCATTGAAGGTAAACTAGTTCTTATGTAAAATGAGCCAAATCAATGTTTTCAAGATGAAAGTTAAATGCTTTTATGCTTCAAAGTTGCACTAGGCCAGTAATTGAACCAACCAAATAATATATCGAAGTTCAATTCTTCAAAAAAAAGGTAAAATTAAATGTTTCAAGAGCAATAAATAAACAAACATGAAATAAAAAACACTTAGTATTGCTTTAAGCATCAATAGGATCTATTCAACGTTTCAAAATCCATGAAGAATAACACAATACTTTTACATTTCTCTTTAATTTTATAAGATATAGAAAAAAGATTAAAATATTATTGTTAGAACATCTAGTTAGAAGAACAGACACTTTTTTAGCTTCAGGACATGAATCTTGAGCTAAAGGAACAACAATTGCCAGTTAAGAAAATGAAAGGAATTATAACAAGGGACATAAGAAATTCACAATTTTTAAGACATGTAGAAAAAGACAATAGAATATCCAGAGAAAAATAATTATAAAATATTTGCGAACTTCTCTAGTGCTTTACCCAAAAGATCATTTCTAATATAATAATGTTTTGAGTTATTAAAATAGGCCAATGGAACTCAAAAGTACAAATAATTCATAAATTCAAAAATTTGTACAAATCTTCAAAATAATTCGGAAATTCAAAGAGCCAAAATGATTAAATAAATAAAAATATAGCAAGAAGCATGGATTTTTCTTCCAAAAAAACCCTGGTGAATAACATTATTACCCAAACCAAACATGTGCAGATTTGGATTAGATACATTTACAAGGTATTAGATTAGAACCATCAACACTTCCTCCATTTTAAAACAATTAATGCAGTTCAATCAACATATAAACAACGACTATGGCTATGCCAATATATGGTTCAAAGCTAAACATTGCATGGAGGTAGACTTCACTTACTTTGCTTCTCTTTTAAAGCAATACACCAAGATTAAAATTTGTTGCACATGGCAAGATTGCACATGCTTACATCATCAAAACTTGATTTTAGCAAGAGGTTTTCATGGGGAATAACCTCATCAACCTATATACAAAATGTGGTATTTTGAAGGATGCACACAAAGTGTTTAACAAATGGCCTATTTACTATTCTAAAACTTAAGATTCTTAAACACAAACAATTGTACACCTTTAAGTCATGGATCATTCCCAAATGTACAATGATTTGGAATTTGTTAGTACAAATTATTAATAACCGTTTAATGCTTTGAAGAAGGTTGATGGAATGTTGTTGAAAAACTAAATATGCTTTGTATAAGATTAGAATCGGGAAATGATTTTTGGTTGGCATAATTTAATTGGTGAGTACCGAGCCACTACTTAAAATACTATGTTCAAGGTATGTGCAGGATCATTATGGAAAAATAGGCCCTTAAGTGGTGATGAAAATTTAGAAAATCGGAGTTAGGCAACTTGACATAAAAATTTGAATACATTATCTATATTATTTAAAAAATATGTAACAATATAATCTGTATAAAATTGAATGTAGTTTCTAAACTACTAGGTTTATTTTTATTTTAAAATCTAGTTGGTGAAAATTTGAAATTTCAATGCAATAGTACTTAAATTTCAGGGAAAAAATAAGAAGTAGGTGTCTGTCTGACCACCCTAACTACAATAAAATGATAAAAAAAAATTATAAGATTTTAGATATAAGTAGAGGACTCATGTCCCGATGTGATGCATATTTTTTTGTAATTTTTTTCCAAGTAAATAATTAATTATGATTTTTTTATTACAAATTTTAAAATATTAAAAAACTCATATGTCTGATCACCTTAACTTGGTCAAAACTTCATGAAATTCAATTTTTTTTTAATCATATAGTATGTGAAGCATAGAATGTGATGCCTATTTCAGATTCAAAAAATGCGATACCATTTGAAAGCTATAGATGTATTTCAATCAGCCTATCAATCAAGACTTTAGTCCTAATTCAAATAGAAAATGAATAATAATCATTTATTAAATTCAAAGTAAAAAATAATTTATTTGGTTGAAAGATGAGAATCTCTTTTAAAAACCCTTTTCGTTTCATCAATTGTGGGTTAAAAAAAGGTCGTCAGCCACATGGGCATCATATCACTTACATATTGCCACTTTTTGTTCCATCATGATCTTGCACATACTCTTTAGTCTTATTTTTATATAAGATGCATGATTTAACTGAGCCAAAATAATGTTGTCTACTTTTATCTATTTTTTTTATTTTCATTCAGTTTAGAATTTCACAAGAGTGGTAAAGCTTATAGTTTCTCAAGATTGTATTGATGAAAAATGAGAATTCAAATGTTTATGTGGGATTTAAAATCATAACTTAACTTTGTTCCTTTATGTGCTTGTATTTTAAAATGTTGATTGTGTTGCGACTTTTTTCTTTATTAAATTGCATTGAGTGGAAAAAAACACTAAAAACTCATATAGTCCCTTACTTGATTGAATATCTTCTCACAATCATTTTTATTATTGTGGTTGCCTCGTAGACTTTCTAAGTTGAATGATTTATTTGAAAATGTATCAAATAAAGAAAATCCCTTAGAGCATAGCCCACTTTTAACTAGAAAAACCTATTATAAAGTCCACAAATCACAGAAAATGCAATGTCATATCGCAACACCCATGTATAGGGCTTTCCAGAAACATGTGTTTGGAATACCACTAAACCCTACATTCAAAACAAGACAATCGAAGATCAAACCAAATCAACAAACTTGTTCAAAATTTCAAGCTGGCACATAAACTACTGAAAACAAAGCATCAGATAAACTCAAGCGATAAATTGGAACCCTAACAAATAGAGAAAAAACAATAACACCACAAATTAGCAGATTTCATGATTTTTCAAGGTCTGAAAAAAATATAAACGAGACATATTGCATGGAGAGAAAGCCCTTCCAAAATAAAGAAAAAAAAAAGGGCAGTAAATAAAATTACTTTGAGAGACAACAAATCTTGGATCAAAAACTGGGGTTTTAAGCAAGGATTTCAAGAAAAAAAATGAAAAAATATAAAATAAAAAAAATAACAAGTTTTTTGTTTCGGGTAAACCAAGAAAAAATTGTAAAAAAACAATCCCATGCATGTTGTGGTAACCTTGAGCTGCGAAGAAGTTGTCGTTAGCCATGACTAGTGAACCACCAAAAATATATGCAAACAAGGGAAAGAGGATTCCCCAATTAGGCTCCTAGGGTTTTTCACCTAGGAGCTCTTGATTATGAAATGAGCTCTCTTTCCACTTTGGTGACATGCTTTTTGGGTGATTTCATTCAAAGGATTAAAGGTTTCGGGGGTTTGTGTGGTGTGCTCAAATGTGTGGCTAAGTGTTGTAAATGAATAAAATAAACTAACTAGCAATACAAAACCTAGAGAATGAATCTATGCTAGAAAACACATGAGACATTTAGATATATACAAAATAACCTAATAAATATGCACTAAAGTAAAAAGAAGGTTAGAGATGAGACAGGTTGGTACCTAGAACCTTGTAGAAGCTGGAAATACTACTGGATTTGATGTTGAGCCTGAAAGCGACACTTGTGCCAAGCTGGGTAATCTAATCCCTTTTCTGGAAAATTCCCAAAAAACTGGTCTAGAGCCCATTTCTGCCAAAAGGGTATCCAAATCTACCAAGATTTCTAGGAAATAGATTTAGTGGGACTAGGTCACCCAAAGTGGAGAACTAGTCCTCTTTTGAATTTCTATGAACCAGAAGATGGGATCCAAGGTCTTTTTTTTGTGTTTCTTACTTCTCCAAGTGTCTGGTCCTGAAAATACAGAATCTGACCGGGAGGTGTCTTTCAAGATGCAACTAGGGTTTCTTCAACCCTGATGAGCTTTGGATTATTTTTAGGATGATCTTCCACCTTGGTCCTTTTCCAAATCTACCTACAAGACCTGCCAAACACACAAAAGAAGGAAAACTTGTGGACTATTAGGGATTAGGGGTTTGCCTTAGTCAAACCCCTTTTGAGTAATCAAACCAAATGGAGATAGAAATCTAAAGAAGAATGAAGTAAAGGAGTGAGAGACAGTTGTTACCTTGCCATGATGGATGACCTTGTGTTGTAGCAATGGTTCAACATTTGAATGCCTCTTGAGAGATGTCTTGTTGGCTTAGACTATTCAAACCCTAGCTGGCTTGAGAGCAAGAAGAGAAGAGAGATTGAGAGGAGAGGTGAAAATGAGGGTACCTAATGAGAAATTGGGGTTTTGGAGCTTATTTATACAAGTTATGCCCTAATTTTCTTGAAATAACATTATATTGACTGACCTTAGGTTAAAAGAGAGATGAATCCCGAAAGATATTAAGTTTAAAATGACATTTATACCACATGGGGCTAGGTCACCCAAGGTAGTGACCTAGTCCACCTGGGCAATTTTTTATTGATTTTTGGTTATTAAAATATTGTTATTTATGTTCTCCGGGATTGTCTCAATAAAACACACTAACATAGCTTTTGTATGATGATTAAGAGGTCATTAAGGGCTGAGTAAGTGATGACAAGCCTAGGAGAGCATGAAATTGTCTTGCAACACTTTACAACACTTCGTCAAAAGGCTTGGAAATGGGTAAAAATGGACTAAAAATGGTCTAAAATCCATAGGCAAAGGTCCAAATGAGAGAAAAGTGACAAATTCCTCACTTTTTGGTGACACATTTAGCCCCCACTATAGTGAGAGCATGAACTTGCTTCAAAATCACACTAAAGTAGCCCAATGGAGATGGCAAAGAATCACAAGGAAGAAGAATGGGAAAGAAGAAGGAGGTGGTCAAGCCCCCAAGGATTCGAGATTCCAAGTCAACTTGACATCAATGCAGAAGAAATTCAAGGGTGAATGCATTACAACAAGGTGAGATACATGATCATGCAACGACAAGGTTTGGTGTGAAGAGAATGAAGAGATATGTGCTCACTCTAGGGCCACAAAACATCGGGTTGTCCATAGGGTGAGAAGTCCCAAAAGGTGAGAAACATAAACACAGTTCGTATGTACTCACAAAAGTGGCTATGGGGAAAGCTGTGCCACTTTTTGGGTCTCCCTCTCAAACCATGCCAAAGTTATACCTGACGATAAATTTGATAAGGTGCCACAAAAGAAAGTGATGTTTGTTTAAAGGGATTTTGTTTCAAAGGGATCTCGCTTTGTTCATGGGATCTCTCATCTTAAGGAACATTATGTGTAATGTGTCAAGAGAGGAAAAGTTCAAGTGTACTCATCTTGTATGCAAGAGAGGCAACGACTCATCTTGTATACAAAAGAGCAAAAATACAGATGTCTCAATCCTGAACAACATTGTGTGTAATGTTTTCAAGAGAAGGAATTGTAACAAAAAGAAAATCACACAATGAAATGTGAGTGGTGATGAATGCCCCCACTTTAAAGGAATTGTGAATCACCATACTATGAACAATTTCTTTAAAGTAGAGAAGAAGAGGGAAGGCACATGAGAGCTTGTTCAGAAATCCCTATGCCAAGTCATATGGTTCCGAAAAGTTGCGTCATGAAGAGGGGTGTATGTCACATGCGATTCATTTTTAAATACATGTCGTCCACATCTCAAGCTTGCTCTTATATGTTAATGAAAGGTTAACAAAAATTTGTAAGAGACAACAACAAGTGACATATGAGGGGAGAAAGGCTAACTAACCTTTTTGCCACACTTAGTGTGGGACAACAGTGAGCCAATAGGGGTGAGGGGATGCAAGGGTGAGGGAAAATCAGGATCGATTAAAGGAAGGAGGTGCCCCCATAGAAGGGAGAACACCAAGTTCCTTAAGATGTCATATTTTGGAGCTCCAAGACTCACACTCGTTAGTGTGATGACCATGAACTCAGTGGTAAGCACAAAAGGAATGTTTGTTGAAACATGTCTTTCGAGTGTGGGGAGGAAGGGAGATCAAGTGGTCTTGGAGGAGGTTCGAAAAGATACCCTCTTGATCGAGGGAAGAAGGGGATCCTTTAGTGTGGGACAAGGAAGGGTCGTGCTTAGTATGGAATGGCATACCTATGCAAGGCTATATAGATTGTGAGATATTATACACTCTCTGAGAGGAGTGTGTAATATCTGAATCTAGAGGAGGTTGCGAGATGACATGGGTACTAAGTGAAGAGTCTTTTTTTGGTCACAAAGGATCACTGTAGAAGGGTGGGGTAGAAGAGTGATGAGGGTTAGAGTTTGTGTGAGTTGAAGGTTTGATGAGCTCGATGAAAGGATAGAATCCAAGACCATGATGCGTTGTTTGCATGTTAGGATCTATAGGGTTGAGGATTCCTTGTTCATTAGCACCACAACCTTGTCTGCTATATCCAAGTTGCTTCATGATCTCATAACCTTTTCCATAAATCGTTTTCAACTTCTTTGGATCGGGTGAGGCGTCATTGTTTGCATTAGTGTCTAAAGGAGTTGAGGTGGATGCTATTGAAGGATTAGCTGAGTCTTGTGTTAACAAGACTATGTCACCCTTTGGGCAATCTTTGTTGTTGGTCTTGGAGTCTCCTAGTAAAGGAGGGGATAAATCTAAGGAACCCAAAACATCATCTAAGGACTTGGGTTGCACAAGTGCCTCTGGTTTGGATTTGGTTTGCTCAAGGTGTAAGACACTGTATGGTTCAAGATTAGCATCAATGGTGTATACATTTTTGTTGAAGAGGTACTTCATCTTTTGATGAAGTCTGGAAGGCACACGATTCATTGCATGAATCCATGGCCTACCCACAATGAGGTTAGATGAAACATCATTTGACATACCATATATTGATGTGTCTAATGTGGGGTTGCTCCAACGGTGAGAGGTAAAGTGATCACACCAAGTGGTTTTTGTTTGATATTGTAAAATTTAGTGAGAGATAAGGTGGAAGTTTGGATGGTTGACTGATCAATATGGAGCCTATCTAGGAGATTGACACTACACACATTAATTGAGGAACCATTATCAAAAAGGGTTTGCTTGATCCATATGATTTTGTATTGAGATATGATCATGAAGGGTTCAGATTTCCGGAAAATAATGTCAACATTTAATCCTTGGATCATTGCTGCAATATCATTTGTTTGTGAATTAGAAGGGACAAGAATTTTTTGTAAGGAATCCTGCATCAAGTGGTGATAGTAAAGGGAGGCTTGGATAAGGTCCCATAAAGATATTTTAGTAGGAGTATTCCTTAGTTGGTCAATAAGGTCATACTCCCTAAGGAAGGAATTGAAGTGAGGGGAAATAGGAAGAATAGGAGGGGATGAAGGTAAAGGTGTTGAGGTTGATGGTTGAGTACGTCAGTTGTTGTGAGTGTAATGTGTATGAGCAATGGTATTTTGACTCGATTGCTGCAACACATTAGGCTAGGTGAGGAGAGAATAAATTTAGGTTTAGAAGGTGGGGAAAGGATAAGTTGAGCTTGGATAATATTAACATCCTCTTGGAAAGGAGGGTCAATGTTATCCTTGGCTTGCATCATGATATCCACCCTAGAAGGAGGGTATTTAGGAGAACTACAAGCCTCATGTTCTTGACATTCAAGGCTTGGTTCTTCTAAAGTGACTTCATCACTAATAGATGAATGATCATAGATGGAATAGGGAGGGGAGGTATGGTTAAGAGGGGAGTCTATTTGATTGTATAGGGTCTCATTCTCTTGTTCCATACCATCTACCCTAGTAGGAGAGAATGGATGAGGTGCATCACATGCTTCATCACAGGGGAAGGAGGCATCAAGAGAAGATCCACCATGATTGTCAAATAGATTACCCCACAGGGGAGGAGTATTAGGGAAGGGAGGGTCAATAGTTTCATGATCCGTACTAGTGGTATCTTCTAACACTAGAATCTCCTCGTTACATCGAGGAGAGATGTTAGGAGATGAGAAATTTTGAGGGTCATGGTTAGGGAGACTAGGTAAGGTGACATTTAGGAATGTGTTTATGATTTCCTCATGTTGTTTAATGGTTGACAAAGGGGGATGAGGAGAGGGACAATCAAGACCCTCAACACTTTTGTCTTCTGTCACCAAAATACCTTCATCACTAATAGGAGAGGTATAGGGAGAAGTACAAGTATGATTGTTATGATTGTCAACACAAGAATCCTTATTGAGGGATAATGTAAAATTAAGAATTGTGTCTATGTTTCGGTTATTAACATGTGCTTTAATGAATTCATTATTAACATCTACATTGAACTCATTGAATTTTTGCAATACATTTGAAACCAAATCAAAGCCACATATTTTGAAAGAAAACATTATAAGAGGAGAGAGGGAAGAGAATACAATCAAGTTATTTAAACTAAAATGTTGAAATGCAATTTTTTCAAATGGAAAACAAGGTATTTTTTTTATTACACTATGTAACAATCTGAAAAATAAATGTAGTATATGTAAAATTAAAACTAATCAATGCATAAAATGAGCTAATTTAAGCTAATTTTAATAAAATACGCATTACAGAAACACAACCTATTGATACAGGGGGGTAATGGCACCAAACAAAAGCTGGAAAATAGGGTTTTTAGCTCTGTAAAGGGCAGTTTCAGAACCCTGAAGGGACTAGGTCGCCCAGAATGACAACCTAGTCGTCTTGGTGATTTTTTAAAAAATTTCCAAGAGTTCCAAGCTGACACAAGTAGTTTATGTGTTGTACAATGTAGACCTAGAATGAAAATGCAAAATTGTAGCCTACATGCAATTTTCACTAATGCAAATTTTGAATCCTTACGATGCAACTTCACTAATGCAAGATGCAATGCGAGTTAACCGTAAGACAATGAAAGAATTGAAATCAAACAAGAGGGTGTAAGTATTTTAGGTTAACCAAAATGAACCACCAAAAATATATGCAAACAAGGGAAAGAGGATTCCCCAATAGGCTCCTAGGGTTTTTCACCTAGGAGCTCTTGATTGTGAAATGAGCTCTCTTTCCACTTTCATGATATGCTTTTTGGGTGAGCTCATTGAAAGGATTAAAGGTTTTGGGGGTTTGTGAGGTGTGTGCAAATGTGTGGCTAAGTGTTGTAAATTAATAAAATAAACTAACTAGAAATAAAAAACCTAGAGAATGAATCTATGCTAGAAAACACATGAGATATGCAAATATATACAAAATAACCTAATAAATATGCACTAAATTAAAACAGAAGGTTAGATATGAGAGAGGTTGGTACCTAGAACCTTGTAGAAGCTGGAAATACTACTGGATTTGATGTTGAGGCCTTAAGGGACACTTGTGCCAGGTTGGGCAATCGAGTCCCTTTTCTGGAAAATTCCCAAAAAACTAGTCTGGAGCCCGTTTATGCCAAAAGGGTATCCAAATCTACCAAGATTTCCAGAAAATAGCTTCAGTGGGACTAGGTTGCCCAAAGTGGCGAACTAGTCCTCTTCTGAATTTCTATGAACCATAAGATGGGATCCGAGGCCTTTTGTTTGTGTTTCCTGCTTCTTTAGGTGTCTGGTCTCGAAAATGAAGAATCTAACCTATATGTGTCTTTCAAGATGCAACTAAGGTTTATTCAACCTTAATGAGCTTTGGATGATTTGTAGGATGATCTTCCACCTTGGTCCTTTGCCAAATCTTCCTACAAGACCTACAAAACACACAAAAGAAGGAAAACTTGTTGAATGTTAGGGATTAGGGGTTTGCCTTAGTCAAACCCCTTTTGAGTAATCAAACCAAATGGAGATAGAAATGTAAATAAGTATGAAGGAAAGGAGTAAGAGAGATTTTTTACCTTGCCATGATGGATGACCTTGTGTTGTAGCAATGGTTCAGCCCTCGAATGCCTCTTGAGAGATGTCTTGTTGGCTTAGACTACTTAAACCCTAGTTGGCTTGAGAGGAAGAAGAGAAGAGAGATTGAGAGGATAGGTGAAAATGAGGGTACCTAATGAGAAATTAGGGTTTTGGAGCTTATACTCCTTCTAAGATATCTTTATGGGACCTTATCCAAGCCTCCCCTTACTATGACCACTTGATGCAGAATGCGTTACAACAAATTCCCGTCCCTTCTAATGAATAAACAAATGATATTGCAGCCATGATCCAAGGATTAAATTTTGACATTGTTTTCCACCAAAGTGAGCTCCCTCCTTTGGAAGTGCAAAACAAATATGAATCCTTCATGATCATATCTCAATACAAAAGCATATGGATCAAGTGAATCCTTGTTGATAATGGTTCCTTAGTTAATGTGTGTAGTGTCAATCTCATGGATAGGCTCCATATTGATCGATCGACCATCCAACCTTCCTCCTTATCTCTCACTAAATTTGGCAATATCAGACAACAACCACTTGGTGTGATCACTTTACCTTGTAGTGTTGGAGTGGCCACATTGGACACATCAATATATCTTATGCCAAATGATGTTTCAGCTAAAATCATTGTGGGCAGGCCATGGATTCATGCAATGAATGGTGTGCCTTCCACACTTCATCAAAAGATGAAGTACCTCGACAAGAAAAAAATATACACCATTGATGTTGATCCTGAACCATATAGTGTCTTACACCTTGAGCAAACCAAATCCAAATCCTTCACCACCACACCAACCAAACCAGAGGCACCTATGCAACCCAAGTCCTTAGATGATGTTTTGGGTTCCTTAGATTTATCCCCTCCTTTACTAGGAGACTCCAAGACCAAAAAAAAAGACTGTCCAAAGGGTGACATTGTCTTGTTAACACGACTCAGCTAATCCTTTAATAGCATCCACCTCAACTCCTTTAGACACCAATGCAAACAATGACCCCTCACCCAATCCAAAGAAGTTGAAAACGATTTATGAAAAAGGTTATGAGATCATGAAGCAACTTGGATATAGAAGACAAGTTTGTGGTGCTAATGACCAAGGAATCCTCAACCCTATAGATCCTAACATGCAAACAATGCATCATGGTCCTGTATTTCATCCTTTCACCGAGATCATCAAACCTTCACCTTACACCAACTCTATCCCTCATCACTCTTCTACCCCACCCTTCCACAGTGATCCTTTGCGACCAAAAAAAGACTCTTCGCTTAGTACCCATGTCATCTTGCAACCTCCTCTTGATTCAGATATTACACACTCCTCTCAGAGAATATCTCACAATCTATAGAGCTTTGTGTAGGTGTGCCATTCCATACTAAGCACGACCCTTGCTTGTCCCACACCAAAGGATCCCCGTCTTCCCTCGATCAAGAGGGTATCTTTTTGAGCCTCCTCCAAGACCACCTGATCTCCCTTAATCCCCACACTTGAAAGAAATGTTTCAACAAACATTCCTTTTGTGCTTACCACCAATTTCATGGTCACCACACTAACGAATGTGAGGCTTTGAGCTCCAAAATCTGACATCTTAAGGAACTTGGTGTTCTCCCTTATGTGGGGGCACCTCCTTCCTTTAATCGATCCTGATTTTCCCTCACCCTTGCATCCCCGTACCCCTATTGGCTCACTTTTGTCCCACACTAAGTGGGGGCAATAGGTTAGTTAGCCTTTCTCCCCTCGTATGTCACTTGTTGTTGTATCTTATGACTTATCGTTAACCTTTCATGAACATATAAGAGCAAGCTTGAGATATGGAAGACATGTCTTTAAGATTGAATCACATGTGACATACACCCCTCTTCATGACGCAGCTTTTCGGAACCATATGACTCAGCATAGGGCTTTCCGAACAAGCTCTCATGTCCCTTCCCTCTTCTTCTCTACTTTAAAGAAATTGTTCACAGTATGGTGATTCACAATTCCTTTAAACTGGAGGCATACATCACAACTCACATTTCATTGTGTTATTTACTTTTTCTTATGATTCCCTCTCTTGAAAACATTACACACAATGTTGTTCAGGATTGAGATATCTACATTTTTCCTCTTTTTCATACAAGATGAGTGCACTTGAAATTATCCTCTCTTCACACATTATGCATAATGTTCCTTAAGATGAGACATCCCATGAATAGAGCAAGATTCCTTTGAAACAAAATCCCTTTGAACAAACATCACTTTCTTTTGTTGCACCTTATCAAAGATCATGAGGTATAACTTTGGCATGGTTTGAGCAGGAAGCCCAAAAAGTGGCACGACTTTCCCCATAGCCACCTTTGTGAGTACATATGAACCTTGTGTATGTTTCTCACCTTTTGGGACTTCTCACCCCACAGACAACCCGATGTCCTATTGCTCCAGAGTGAGCACATATATCTTCATTCTCTTCACACTAAACCTTGTCGTTGCATGATCATGTATCTCACCTTGTTGTAATGCATTCACCCTTGAATGTCTTCTACATTGATGTCAAGTTGACTTGGAATCTCAAATCCTTGGGGGCTTGACCACCTCCTTCTTTTTTCCCATTCTTCTTCCTTGTCATTCTTCGCCATGTCCATTGGGCTAATTTAGTGTGAGTTTGAAGCAATTCCATCCTCTCACTAAAGTGGGGGCTAAATGTGTCACCAAAAAGTGAGGAATTTGCCACTTTTCTCTCATTTGGACCTTTGGCTATGGATTTTAGACCATTTTTAGTCCATTTTTACCCATTTCCAAGCCTTGTGATGAAGCATTGTAAAGTGTTGCAAGACATTTTCATGCTCTCCTAGGATTTTCATCACTTAATCATCCCTTAATGACCTCTTAATCATCATACAAAACCTATCTTAGTGTGTTTTATTGAGACAATCCCAAAGAACATAAATAATAATATTTTAATAACCAAAAATCAATAAAAAATTGCCTAGGTGGACTAGGTTACCACCTTGGGCGACCTAGTCCCATGTGGCATAAATTTTAATTTAAACTAGATTCATGTCTCTAAAACCATAAGGCTAGTAAATATAATGTTATTTCAGGAAAATTAGGGCATAACTTGTATAAATAAGCTCCAAAACCCTAATTTCTCATTAGGTACCCCCATTCTCACCTCTCCTCACAATCTCTCTTCTCTTCTTCCTCTCAAGCTAGCTAGGGTTTGAGTAGTCTAAGCCAACAAGACATATCTCAAGAGGCATTCAAATGTTGAACCATTGCTGCAACACAAAGTCATCCATCACAGCAAGGTAACAGCTCTCTCTCACTCCTTTCCTTCATTCTTCTTTACATTTCTATCTCCATTTGTTTTGATTACTCAGGAGGGGTTTGACTAAGGCAAACCCCTAATGCCTAACATTCAACAACTTTTCCTTCTTTTGTGTGTTTTGTAGGTCTTGTAGGTAGATTTGGCAAAGGACCAAGGTGGAAGATCATCCTAAAAATCATCCACAGCTCATTAGGGTTGAAGAAACCCTAGTTGCTTCTTGAAAGACACCTATAGGTCAGATTCTGCATTTTCGAGACGAGACACCTAAAGAAGGAGGAAACACAAAAGAAGGCCTCGGATCCCATCTTCTGGTTCATAGAAATTCAAAAGAGGAGTAGTTCACCACTTTGGGTGACCTAGTCCCACTAAAGCTATTTTCTAGAAATTTTGGTAGATCTAGATACCCTTTTGGCAGAAACGGGCTCCAGACCAGTTTTCAGGAATTTTCCAGAAGATGGACTAGATTGCCCAGCTTGGCACAAGTGTTGCTTTTGGCCTCAACATCAAATCCAGTAGTATTTCCAGCTTCTCCAAGGTTCTAGGTACCAATATCTCTCATCTCTAACCTTCTTTTCTACTTTAGTGCATATTTATTAGGTTATTTTGTATATATCAGCATATCTTATGTGTTTTCTAGCATATATTCATTCTCTAGGTTTTGTATTGCTAGTTAGTTTATTTTATTCATTTACAACACTTAGCCACACATTTGCGCAAACCTTAAAAAACCCCAAAACCTTTAATACTTTGAATGAACTCACCCAAAAAGCATATCACCAAAGTGGAAAGAGAGCTCATTGCACAATCAAGAGCTCCTAGGTGAAAAACACTAGGAGCCTAATTGGGGAATCGTCTTTCCCTTGTTTGCATATATATTTGGTGGTTCACTAGTCGTGTCTAAGGACAACTTCTTCGTAGTTCAAGGTTAGCACCACATGCATGGGATTTTTTATGTACAGTTTTTTCTTGGTTTAGCCGAAACAAAAACTTGTTATTTTTTTAATATTTTTTTTTCATTTTTTTCTTGAAATCCTTGCTTAAAACCCCAGTTTTTGATCCAAGATTTGTTGTCTCTCAAAGTCATTTTATTTACTGGCTTTTATGTTTTCTTTATTTTGGAAGGGCTTTCTCTCCATGCAATATGTCTCATTTATCTTTTCTTCGGACCTTGAAAAATCATCAAATCTGCTAATTTGTGGTGTTATTGTTTTTTCTCTATTTGTTAGGGTTCCAATTTATTGCTTGAGTTTATCTTAGGTTTCGTGGCTTTGTTTTTGGTAGTTTAGGTGCGAGCTTCAAATTTTGGATAAGTTTGTTGATTTGGTTTGATCTTTGATTGTCTTGTTTTGAATGTAGGGTTTGGTGGTATTCCAAACACATGTTTCTGGAAAGCCCTATACATGGGTGTTGCGATATGACATTGCATTTTTTGTGATTTGTGGACTTTATAATAGGTTTTTTTGGTTTAAAGCGGTTTGTGCTCTGAGGGATTTTCTTCATTTGATACATTTTCAAATCATTTAACTTAGAAAGTCTACGAGACAACCACAAGCATAAAAATGATTCTGAGAAGATATTCAATCAAGTAAGGGACTGTATGAGTTTTTAGTGTTTTTTTCTACTCAATGCAATTTAATAAAGCAAAAAGTCGCAAGGCAATCAAAATTTTAAAATACAAGCACATAAAGGAACAAAGTTAAGTTATGATTTTAAATCCCACATAAACTGAAATTATAAACTGAATGAAAATAAAAAAATAGTTGAAAGTAAACAACATTATTTTGGCTTAGTAAAAAGCATGCATCTTATATAAAAAATAATACTGAAGGGTATGTGCAAGATCATGATGGACCAAAAAGTGGCGATATGTAAGTGATATGATGCCCATGTGGCTAACGACTTTTTTTTTACCGAAAATTGATGAAACGAAAAGGGTTTTTACAAGAGATTCTCAGATTTCCACCAATATAAATTATGATATACTTTGAATTTAATAAATAATTAATACTCATTTTCTATTTGAATTAGGACTAAAGTCCTGATTGATAGGCTGATTGAAATACATCTATAGCCACATTTTTTGAATCTGAAACATGTGTCACATTCTATGCTTCACATACTATATGATTAAAAAAAAAAGAATTTCATGAAGTTTTGACCAAGTTAAGGTGATCAGACATATGAGTTTTTTATATTTTTTAAAAGTTGTAATAAAAAATTCATAATTAATTATTTACTTGGAAAAAAATTATTAAAAACTATGCACCACATCGGGACATGAGTCCTCTACTTATATCTAAAATCTTATAATTTTTTTTTATCATTTTATTGTAGTTAGGGTCGTTAGACAGACACCTACTAATTTTTTCCCTGAAATTTAAGTACTACTGCATTGAAATTTCAAATTTTCACCAACTAGATTTAAAAATAAAATTAAACCTAGTAGTTTAGAAACTACATTCAATTTTATATAGATTATATTGTTACATATTTTTTAAATAATATAGATAACTTATTCAAATTTTTATGTCAAGTTGCCTAACTCCGATTTTCTAAATTTTCATCACCACTTAAGGGCCTCTTTTTCCACGATGATCCTACACATCCCCTGAACATAGTATTTTAAGTAGTGGCTCGATACTCACCAAGTAGATTATGGCAACCAAAAATTGTTTCCCTATTCTAATATTATACAAAGAATATTTAGTTTTTCAACAACATGCCATCAACCTTCTTCAATGCATGAAATGGTTATTAATAATTTGTACTAACAAATTCCAAATCATTGTACATTTGGGAATGATCCATGACTTATAAGGTGTACAATTGTTTGTGTTTAAGAATCTTAAGTTTTAGAATAGTAAATAGGCCATTTGTTAAACACTTTGTGTGCATCCTTCAAAATATCACATTTTGCATATAGGTTGATGAGGTTATTCCCCATGAAAACCTCTTGCTGAAATCCAGTTTTGATGATGTAGGTATGTGCAATCTTGACCTATACAATGGTTTTCATCTTGGTGTATTGCTTTAAAAGAGAAGCAAAGTAAGTGAAGCCTACCTCCATGCAATGTTTAGCTTTGAACCATAGATTGGCGTAGCCATAGTTGTTGTTTATATGTTGATTGAATTGCATTAATTATTTTAAAATGGAGGAAGTGTTGATGGTTCTCATCTAATACCTTGTAAATGTATCTAATCTAAATTTGCACATGTTTGGTTTGGGTAATAATGTTATTCACCAGGGTTTTATTGGAAGAAAAATCCATGCTTCTTTCTATATTTTTATTTATTTAATCATTTTGGCTCTTGGAATTTCTGAATTATTTTGCAGATTTGTACAAATTTTTGAATTTATGAATTATTTGTACTTTTGAGTTCCATTGGCCTATTGTAATCACTTAGAACATTATAATATTAGAAATGATATTTTGGGTAAAGTACTAGAGAAGTTCACAAATATTTTATAATTATTTTTGTCTGGACATTCTATTGTCTTTCTCTACATGTCTTAAAAATTGTGAATCTCTTATGTCCCTTGTTATAATTCCTTTCATTTCTTAACTGGCAATTGTTGTTCCTTTAGCTCAAGATTCATGTCCTGAAGCTAAAAAAGTGTATGTTCTTCTAACTAGATGTTCTAACAATAATATTTTAATCTTTTTTCTATATCTTATAAAACTAAAGAGAAATGTAAAAGTATTGTGTTATTCTTCATGGATTTTGACACGTTGAATATATCCTAGTGATGCTTAAAGAAATACTAAGTGTTTTTTATTTCATGTTTGTTTATTTATTTCTCTTGAAACATTTAATTTTACCTTTTTGTTGAAGAATTGAACTCCAATATATTATTTTCCTAGTTCAATTACTAGCCTAGTGCAACTTTGAATCATAAAAGCATTTAACTTTCATCTTGAAAACATTGATTTGGCTCGTTTTGCATAAGAACTAGTTTACCTTCAATGAGTGACTACCTAGGTATTGGTTATTTCGACTCTTGAGAGATGAGGAATAGGAAGCATCATTGATCTCATGATCTGCAAGTCATAGATTCCTTTCGATACAAGAAAAGGTTCCCTGTGACAAGAAACAATAGATATTTTGTCTTCAACAAATGTAGGTTTCTTTTCATACAAAAGCCATAAATTTTGACCATTACTTGAACAATAGCTTTCCCTTGTCATATTGTATTAAATTTAATTTCTCTATGGAATTGAAATCTGTACTCTCTAAAAATATAAATTTTATCGACTAGTCTTATCTTTGTATATGATCTGTTTAAAAACTCAGTTATGATTTGAGAAATCAATTTCAAATTGCTTGAATCTTGAATATTGAATCTGGAGTTGACAATAAATTTCTAAGTTTTCCTCTTATGGTCTACATATAAGAATTTATTTATTTTTTCTCACATAGAATAAAATGTACAAACACACTCTTTTGTACCCCATGCACAGAATGTTGGAAATCAGGTGCCTCAACCTTGCTATTTTCGTAGATCTGACTTATTTTTATTTAAGATTTTCCTATAGTTGTTACACATTGTTAGTGCTTTGAAAATAGAAATATTAGTTGTCAAAAGATTCCCATGTGATAGTATATCATGGAAGGACCCAATCCTGCAGAACCCTTCTTTGTAGTATAGGAGCCAAAACACAGGGGCAATGTTAATTATTCCCTATTGCAAGAGACATGAAATTTTGTTCTGTTCACTCTTTACTATATAAATTTGTCATTGATATGACTTTTAAGTTTTAGCATTTTGTTTTGGAAAATTTTATTTTTGATGCATAGTGCACGCTTATTAAATTTTGAATGTTTTCTTACTAGACCACAGGAGTGTTTTTCTAGTCTATATCATCAATTTTCTGGCTATTTGTTGAACTCAATCTACATTGAACTTGTCTCTCTTTATTAGCTTTGTTGCTACTTTTTTAGAAATAGATAAAGTTGTTCTTATTTTTCTAATCAATCCTTGTTAAAGGAGTGAATAGTTCTAATTGGAGAAGAAGGGAGAGGGCAATATCAGTGCAAGTGTGGCCAATTTTTCAACAACAAAGCACAAGGTGAAATTATAGAATCAAGCTTCTTCTTTCTTTGCAATGGCATAAAATTTATTGAAAATAGTAAATGTAAAAAAGCTATCAAAAAGATAAAACTTTCATTCTTCAGGCATATCTGATAATTATGCCTTCGAGAAAGTTTTAGAACATAAAGGAGAAGATTGATTCAACAATCTCACTTAATTGTCTACACTTGTACTGATGTGGTCACTTCTCCCCTAGTGCAACTAGAAGTATTCCTTCATGTTAAAAGGACTAGTTTGAAAAATGAGTACAATAAATGATATATGCTATGTAATTCATAAAGATGAAACAGTTCAAGCCGACAATAGTAATCATTTCTTTGGAAAAATGTAGCACAAAGAAATATGCATTGTTACAATCATCTGATATGCAATTCCTATGAAATGTTTTTCTTGGTTAGCCAATCACATTGTATAATTTAAACATATTCCTTCGTATTCTATAGTTTGAATTTAAGACCATATTTTAACGTTTACAAATTATTAGTCCCTACCATAAGGTGGAGACTATTTTTTTGATATTTGTTTCCCTACATTAAAATGCATTTTCTATGATGCGCTTGCTAATCACATTCTATAATTTAAACATATGTGTTTGTATTTATTTAGTTTGAATTTAAGAATTTATTTTTTCTATTTAAAATTAGCATTTATCTCTTTTTTCATTCGTAAGAGGGTATGTGCAGGATCATGATGGGCCAAAAAGTGGCGATATGTAAGTGATATGATGACCCAAGTGGCTGACGACTTTTTTTTACCCAAAATTGATGAAACGAAAAGGGTTTTTTAAAGAAGATTCTTAGATTTCCACCAATATAAATTATGCTTTACTTTGAATTTAATAAATAATAATTATTCATTTTCTATTTGAGTTACGAATAAAGTCCTGATTGATAGGTTGATTGAAAAACATCTATAGCTTTCAAACGGTATCACATTTTTTGAGTCTGAAACATGTGTCACATTCTATGCTTCACATCCTATAGGATTAAAAAAAATGAATTTCATGAAGTTTTGACCAAGTTAAGGTGGTCAGACATACGAGTTTTTATATTTTTTAAAAGTTGTAATGCAAAATTCATAATTAATTATTTACTTGGAAAAAAATTTAAAAAACATATGCATCACATTGAGACATGAGTCCTCTACTTATATCTAAAATATTATAAAAAAAATATTATCATTTTATTGTGGTTACAGTGGTCAGATAGACACATCCCTCTTCCTTTACCTGAAATTTAAGTACTACTGCATTGAAATTTCATATTTTAACCAAATAGATTTTTGTTTTTTTAAATAAACCTTGTAGTTTAGAAACTACATTCAATTTTCTATAGATTTTATTCTTACATATTTTTGAAATAATATAGATAACTTAATCAAAATTTTATGTCAATTTGCCTAACTCTGATTTTTTGAATTTTCATCGCCACTTAAGGGCCTATTTTTTCCATGATGATCCTGCACATACCCAAGAGAGGCTCTATAATTATGTTTTTTTTATCAAAAATTAGGAAAATAGGATGTCAAATGGCATTAAATGTGAATTGTGTTATCGTGTTGGGGGATACAGAATCACTGAATGCATAGTTAATGCATTGAATGCCACCTCATTTTGAGGAGAAGTCACTAGAAGGGTTGGATTGCTATGCGTACAATTCCAATTATTCAATAAGAATTTCATATGTTAGGCTGGCCAATAACATCCTATAATTTTAAAATATTTCTTTGTAATACTACAGGTTGAATTTAACAACATATTTTTTATATTTTAAAATTACTATGTGTATGTTTTCCTATTGGTAACAGTAGCTCTATAATTCATTTTTCTCTATGGAAATTAAAAAAGTAGAATGACATAGATGAATTTGGGTATATATTTTGGCATTAAATGAAAACTGTGAGAGGTTTGCTGGCAAGTTGGTGGCTACAGAATCACCCAATGCATAGTTAATGCATTAAAATGCCACTGCAGTCGAGGAGAAGCCACTGGAAGCGTTGTGTACCTTTGTGTGCTCATTCTCCTTTGTTTATTAGTTCTTGCTAATAGATATGTTACTATTGCAGTCGTTCGATATGCATTTCTATGTTGTACTGGCCAATCACATTCTATAATTTAAACATATTCCTTTGTATTTCTATAGTTTGAATTTAAGAACTTATTTTTTATATTCAAAAATTAGCATTTATCTCTTTTGTGGCCCCAGAGTGAGCACATATCTTTTCATTCTCTTCACACTAAACCCTGTCATTACATGATCATGTATCTCACCTTGTTGTAATGCATTCACCCTTGAATCTCTTCTGCATTGATGTCAAGTTGACTTGGAATCTCGAATCCTTGGGGGCTTGACCACATCCTTCTTTCCCATTCTTCTTCCTTGTCATTCTTCGACATCTCCATTGGGCTACTTTAGCTTAAGTTTGAAGCAAGTTCATCCTCTCACTAAAGTGGGGGCTAAATGTGTCACCCAAAAGTGAGGAATTTGTCACTTTTCGCTCATTTGGACCTTTGCCTATGGATTTCAGACCATTTTTAGTCCATTTTTACCCATTTCCAGGCCTTGTGACGAAGTGTTGTAAAGTGTTGCAAGACATTTTCATGCTCTCCTAGGCTTTTCACCACTTAATCATCATACAAAACCTATCTTAGTGTGTTTTCTTGAGACAATCCCGAAGAACATAAATAATAATATTTTAATTACCAAAACTCAATAAAAAATTGCCCAGGTGGACTAGGTCGCCACCTTGGGTGACCTAGTCCCATGTGGCATAAATGTCAATTTAAACTTAATATCTTTCAGGATTCATGTCTCTAAAATCCTAAGGTCAGTCAATATAACGTTATTTCGAGAAAATTAGGGCATAACTTGTATAAATAAGCTCCAAAACCCTAATTTCTCATTAGGTACCCTCATTTTCACCTCTCCTCTCAATCTTTATTCTCTTCTTCCTCTGAAGCCAACAAGACATCTCTCAAGACGCATTCAAATATTGAACCATTTCTGCAACACAAGGCCATCCATCATGGCAAGGTAACAACTCTCTCTCACTCCTTTCCTTCATTCTTCTTTACATTTCTATCTCAATTTTGTTTGATTACTCAAAAGGGGTTTGACTAAGGCAAACCCCTAATCCCTAACATTCAACAAGTTTTCCTTCTTTTTTGTGTTTTGCAAGTCTTGTAGGTAGATTTGGGAAAGGACCAAGGTGGAAGATCATCCTAAAAATCATCCAAAGCTCATTAGGGTTGAAGAAACCCTAGTTGCATCTTGAAAAACACCAATAGGTTAGATTCTGCATTTTCAAGACTAGACACCTAGAGAAGCAGGAAACACAAAAAAACGGCCTCAAATCCCATCTTCTGGTTCATAGAAATGGGCTCCAAACTAGTTTTCAGGAATTTTCTAGAAAAAGGAACTAGATTGCCCAGCTTGGCACAAGTGTCCCTTTCGGCCTCAACATCAAATCCTGTAGTATTTCCAGCTTCTACAAGGTTCTAGGTACCAACCTCTCTCATCTCTAACCTTATTTTTTACTTTAGTGCATATTTATTAGGTTATTTTGTATATATCTGCATATCTCATGTGTTTTCTAGCATAGATTCATTCTCTAGGGTTTGTATTACTAGTTAGTTTATTTTATTCATTTTCAACAATTAGCCACACATTTACACACACCTCACAAACCCCCAAAACCTTTAATACTTTGAATGAACTCACCCAAAAAGAATATCACCAAAGTGGAAAGAGAGCTCATTTCATAATCAAGAGCTCCTAGGTGAAAAACCCTAGGAGCCTAATTGGGGAATCCTCTTTCCCTTGTTCGCATATCTTTTTGGTGGTTCACTATTCATGGCTAAGGACAACTTCTTCGTAGCTCAAGCTTAGCACCACATGCATGGGCTTGTTTTTGTACAATTTTTTCTTGGTTTAGCCAAAACAAAAACTTGTTATTTTTTTATTTTCTTGAAATCCTTTGCTTAAAACCCCATATTTTGATCCAAGATTTGTTGCGTCTCAAAATCATTTTATTTACTGGATTTTTTTTTCTTTATTTTGGAAGGGTTTTCTCTCTATGCAATATGTCTCATTTATCTTTTATTCGGTCCTTGAAAAATCATGAAATCTGCTAATTTGTGGTGTGATTGTTTTTTCTCTATTTGTTAGGGTTCCAATTTACCGCTTGAGTTTATCTTAGGTTTCGTGGCTTTGCTTTTAGTAGTTTAAGTGCCAACTTCAAATATTGGACAAGTTTGTTTATTTGGTTTGATCTTTGATTGTCTTGTTTTGAAAGTAGGGTTTGGTGGTATTCCAAACACATGTTTCCAGAAAGCCCTATACATGGGTGTTGTGATATGACATTGCATTTTTTGTGATTTGTGGACTTTATAATAGGTTTTTTTGGTTAAAAGTTGTCTATGCTTTGAGGGATTTTCTTCATTTGATACATTTTCAAATAAATCATTCAACTTAGAAAGTCTACAACGCAACCACAAGCATAAAAATGATTGTGAGAAGATATTCAATCAAGTAAGGGACTGTATGAGTTTTTAGTGTTTTTTTCCACTCAATGCAATTTAATAAAGCAAAATGTCACAAGGCAATCAATTTTTTAAAATACAAGCACATAAATGAACAAATTTAAGTTACGATTTGAAATCCCACATAAACATTTGAATTCTCATTTTTTATCAATACAATCTTGAGAAACTATAAGCTTTATCGCTCTTGTGAAATTATAAACTAAATGAAAAGAAAAAAATAGTTTAAAGTAGACAACATTATTTTAGCTCAGTAAAAAGCATGCATCTTATATAAAAATAAGACTAAAGGGTATGTGCAAGATCATGATGGACCAAAAAGTGGCGATATGTAAGTGATATGATGCCCATGTGGCTGACGACTTTTTTTTTACCCAAAATTGATGAAACGAAAAGGGTTTTTAAAAGATATTCTCAGCTTTCCACCAATATAAATTATGTTTTACTTTGAATTTAATAAATTATTATTATTCATTTTCTATTTGAATTACGACTAAAGTCTTGATTGATAGGCTGATTGAAATACATGTATAGCTTTCAAATGGTATCACATTTTTTGAATCTGAAACATGTGTCACATTATATTCTTCACATACTATATGATTAAAAAATAATTGAATTTCATGAAGTTTTGACGAAGTTAAGGTGATAAGACATATGAGTTTTTATATTTTTTAAAAATTGTAATAAAAAATTCATAATTAATTATTTACTTGGAAAAAAATTACAAAAAAATATGTATCACATCAGGACATGAGTCCTCTACTTATATCTAAAATCTTATGATTTTTTTTTATCATTTTATTGTAGTTAGGGTGGTCATACAAACACCTACTTCTTATAATTCCCTGAAATTTAAGTACTACTGCATTGAAATTTCAAATTTTCACAAACTAGATTTTTAAAAAAAAAAAAACTTGGTAGTTTAGAAACTACATTCAATTTTATACAGATTATACTCTTACATATTTTTTAAATAATATAGATAACTTATTCAAATTTTTATGTCAAGTTGCCTAACTCCAATTTTCTAAATTTTCATCACCACTTAAGGGCCTATTTTTTCCATGATGATCTTGCACACACCCTGAACATAGTATTTTAAGTAGTGGCTCGATACTCACCAAGTAAATTATGGCAACCAAAAATCGTTTCCCTATTCTAATCTTATACAGAGCATATTTAGTTTTTCAACAACATGCCATCAACCTTCTTCAAAGCATGAAATCGTTATTAATAATTTGTACTAACAAATTCCAAATCATTGTACATTTGGGAATGATCCATGACTTAAAAGGTGTACAATTTTTTACGTTTAAGAATATTAAGTTTTAGCATAGTAACTAGGCCATTTGTTAAACACTTTGTGTACATCCTTCAAAATACCACATTTTGCATATAGGTTGATGAGGTTATTCCCCATGAAAACCTCTTACTGAAATCGAGTTTTGATGATGTAAGCATGTGCAATCTTGCCCTGTGTAATGGTTTTCATCTTGGTGTATTGCTTTAAAAGAGAAGCAAAGTAATTGAAGTCTACCTCCATGCAATGTTTAGCTTTGAACCATAGATTGGCGTAGCCATAGTCATTGTTTATATGTTGATTGAATTGCATTAAATGTTTTGAAATGGAGGAAGTGTTGATGGTTCTAATCTAACACCTTGTAAATGTATCTAATCCACATCTGCACATGTTTGGTTTGGGTAATAATGTTATTCACTTGGTTTTTATTGGAAGAAAAATCCATGCTTCTTGCTATATTTTTATTTATTTAATCATTTTGGCTCTTGGAATTTCTGAATTATTTTGAGGATTTGTACAATTTTTTCAATTTATGAATTATTTCTACTTTAGAGTTCCATTGGCCTATTTTAATCACTCAAAACATTATAATATTAGAAATGAGCTTTTGGGTAAAGTACTAGAGAAGTTAGGAAATATTTTATACTTATTTTTCTCTGGATATTATATTGTCTTTTTCTACATGTCTTAAAAATTGTGAATCTCTTATGTCCCTTGTTATAATTCCTTTCATTTCTTAACTGGCAATTGTTGTTCCTTCAGCTCAAGATTCATGTCCTGAAGCTAAAAAAGTGTATGTTCTTCTAACTAGATGTTCTAACAATAATATTTTAATCTTTTTTCTATATCTTATAAAATTAAAGAGAAATGTAAAAGTATTGTGTTATTCTTCATGGATTTTGAAATGTTGAATATATCCTATTGATGCTTAAAGCAATAATAAGTGTTTTTTATTTCATGTTTGTTTATTTCTTGCTCTTGAAACATTTAATTTTACCTTTTTTTTGAAGAATTGGACTCCAATATATTATTTGGCTAGTTCAAATATTGGCCTAGTGCAACTTTGAAGCATAAAAGCATTTAACTTTCATCTTGAAAACATTGATTTGGCTCATTTTTCATAAGAACTAGTTTACCTTCAACGAGTGACTACCCAGGTATTGGTTATTTCGACTCTTGAGAGATGAGGAATGGGAAGCATCATTGATCTCATGATCTCCAAGTGATAGATTCCTTCTAATACAAGCAAAGGTTCCCTGTGACAAGAAAAAATAGATATTTTATCTTCAACAAATGTAGGTTTCTTTCGGTACAAAAGCCATAAATTTTGACCATTACTTGAACAATAGCTTTCCTTTGTCATATTGTATTAGATTTTATTTCTCTATGCAAATGACATCCGTACTCTCTAAAAATATAAATTTCATCGACTAGTCTTATCTTTGTATAAGATCTGTTTAAAAACTCAATTATGATTTGAGAAATCACTTTCAAATTGCTTGAATCTTGAATCTGGAGTTGACAAAAAAATTCCAAGATTTCCTTCTTATGGTCTACATAGAAGATTTTTTTTTTTCTCACATAGAATAAAATGTACAAACACACTCTTTTGGACCTCATGCACACAATGTTGGAAATGAGGTGCCTCAACCTTGCTATTTTCATAGATTTGACTTATTTTTATTTAATATTTTCCTATAGTTATTACACATGGTCGGTGCTTTGAAAATAGAAATATTAGTTGTCAAAAGATTCCCATGTGATAGTATATCATGGAAGGACCCAATCTGTAGGACCCTTCTTCGCAGTGTAGGAGGCAAAACACAGGGACAAAGTTAATTATTCCCTATTGCGAGAGACATGAAATTTTGTTCTATTCACCCTTTACTGTATAAATTTTTCATTGATATGACTTTGAAGTTTTAGCATTTTGTTTTGGAAAATTGTATTATTGATTCGTAGTGCATGCTTATTGAAGTTTGAATGTTTTCTTACTAGACCACTAGATTGTTTTTCTAGTCTATATCATCAATTTTCTGGCTATTTGTTGAACTCAACCTACATTGAAATTTTATCTCTTTATTAGTTTTATTGCTATTTTTTCAAAAATAGATAAAGTTGTTCTTAGTTTTCTAACCAATCCTTGTTACAGGAGAAAATAGTTCTAATTGGAGAAGAAGGGAGAAGGCAATATCACTAAAAGTGTGGCCAATTTTTCAACAACAAAGAACAAGCTGAAATTATAGAATCAAGCTTCTCCTTTCTTTGCAATGGCATAAAAATTATTGAAAATAGTAAATGTAAAAAAAGCTATCAAAAAGATAAAACTTTCATTCTTCAGGCATATCTAATAATTATGCCTTCGAGAAATTTGTAGAACATAAAGGAGAAGATTGATTCAAGAATCTCAATTAATTGTGTACACTTGAACTGATATGGTCACTTATCCCCTAGTGCAACTAGAAGTATTCCTTCATGTTACAAGGACTAGTTTGACAAATGAGTACAATAAATGACATATGCAATGTAATTCATAAAGATGAAACAATTCAAGCTGACAAGTAGATTACAATAGTAATCATTTCTTTGGAAAAATGTAGCACAAAGAAATATGCATTGTTGCAATCATCTGATATACAATTCTTATGAAATGTTTTTCTTGGTCAGCCAATCACATTGTATAATTTAAACATATTCCTTCTTATTTCTATAGTTTGAATTTAAGACCATATTTTTAACATTTACAAATTATTAGTCCCTACCATAAGGTAGAGACTATTGTTTTCATATTTGTTTCCTTGCATTAATATGCATTTTCTATGATGCGCTCGCCAATCACATTTTATAATTTAAACATATGTGTTTGTATTTCTTTAGTTTGAATTTAAGAATTTATTTTTTATATTTAAAAATTAGCATTTATCTCTTTTTTCATTGGTAAGAGGGTATGTGTGGGATCTTGATGGGCCAAAAAGTGGCGATATGTAAGTGATATGATGGCCTAGGTGGCTAATGACTTTTTTTTATCCAAAATTGATGAAACGAAAAGGGTTTTTAAAGGAGATTCTCAGCTTTCCACCAATATAAATTATGCTTTACTTTGAATTTAATAAATAATTATTATTCATTTTTTATTTGAATTACGACTAAAGTCCTGATTGATAGGCTGATTGAAAATCATCTATAGCTTTCAAATGGTATCACATTTTTTGAGTCTGAAACATGTGTCACATTCTATGCTTCGCATACTATAGGATAAAAAAAAATGAATTTCATGAAGTTTTGACCAAGTTAAGGTGGTCAAACATATGAGTTTTTATATTTTTTTTAAGTTGTAATAAAAAATTTGTAATTAATTATTTACTTGGAAAAAATTGTAAAAAAAATATGCATCACATTGAGACATGAGTCCTCTACTTATATCTGAAATATTATAAAAAAAAATATTATCATTTTATTGTGGTTAGGGTGGTCAGACAGACACATACTTCTTATTTTTTCCTGAAATTTAGGTACTATTGCATTGAAATTTCAAATTTTCACCAAATAGAATTTTCTTTTTTTAAATAAACCTAGTAGTTTAGAAACTAAATTCAATTTTCTACAAATTCTATTCTTACATATTTTTGAAATAATATAGATAACTTATTCAAATTTTTATGTCAATTTGCCTAACTCTGATTTTTGAATTTTCATCACCACTTAAGGGCCTATTTTTTCCATGATGATCCTGCACATACCCAAGAGCGGCTCTATAATTATTTTTTGTTTACTAAAATTAGGAAAATAGAATGTCAAATGGCATTAAATGTGAATTGTGTTGGTGTGTTGGGGGATACAAAATCACTGAATGCATAGTTACTACATTGAATGCCACCGCATTTTGAGGAGAAGTCACTAGAAGGGTTGGATTGTTGTGCATACAACTCCAATTGTTCAATAAGCATTTCATATGTTCGCCTGGCCAATCACATCTTATAATTTTAAAATATTTCTTTGTAATACTACAAGTTGAATTTAACAACATATTTTTTATATTTTAAAATTACTGTGGATATGTTTTCCTATTGGTAACAATAGCTCTATAATTCATTTTTCTCTATGGAAATTAAAAAAGTTGAATGACATAGATGAATTTGTGCATATATTTTGGCATTAAATGCAAATTGTGAGAGGTTTGCTAGCTAGTTGGTAACTAGAGAATCACCCAATGCATAGTTAATGCACTAAAATGCCACTGCAGTCAAGGAGAAGCCATTGGAAGCATTGTGTACCTTTGTGTGCTCATTCTCCTTTGTTTATTATTCTTGCTAATAGATATGTTACTATTGCAATCATTTGATATGCATTTTCTATGTTTTACTGGCCAATCATATTCTATAATTTAAACATATTCCTTTGTATTTCTATAGTTTGAATTTAAGAACTTATTTTTTATATTCAAAAATTAGCATTTATCTCTTTTTCTATTGCTAAGATTAGCTCTATAATTCATTTTCCTTTAAGGAAATTAGTAAAATAGGATGACAGAGATCAATTTGGATGCATAATTTGGCATTAAATGTGAATTGTGAGAGCTTTGCTAGTAGGCTGGTGGGTATAGAATCACCGAATGCATAGTTAATGCATTGAATGTCACTACAATCAAGAAGAAGCTGCTACAAGCGTTGGATTTCTATATGCGATCATTGTGCTTTGTTTACTATGATCGATTAATTCATTACATAGGAATGTAAAGTATTAGTTTGTGTTCATCTAAACTTGAAACTCTTGGCACTTTGTACATGCTAGGGCAACAAGAATATACATTTGTGTCTACTATTAAAGTCTAGAAATCCTTGTTGGAGCGACACCTTTCTTGACATGGGCTTTTTAACTTCTCATTACTATGTTCTTTAGCTATGCTTAAAAAAAGATGCAAACTGACATGAGTCTACGTTTTATGTCATTGCAAGATTTGAATGGTTGTTGTAAAGCTCTCACAATGTGCATTTAATGCCAAGATATTTGCCCACATTTTGGTGAAAAAACACAAAACTTCATCTTATTGAATTTAACATATTGACACAAATCTATCTATGTCACTCTAATTTTTTGAATTGTTTAAAAAAAATGAATTCTACAACTTCTCTTACCATTACAAAAACAAGTAAATAATAATGTCTAAATATGAAAAATATGTTGATTAATGCAAACTATACAAATAGAAACAAATATATTTAAATTATATAGTGTGATTGGCCAAATCAACAAAAAAAAAGGTTGTAAAATGCAAACTATATAAATAGAAAGAAATATTTATAAATTATGCAGTGTGATTGGTAATCTGAGCAATAAAGCTTCTCATTCAACCTATTTTGCATGCAAACAAAGCTACATGACAATAGTGTTTCATATTTATGAGTCTGATGGTATATGTTGCCGACTATACTCATTTTTCTAATTTGTCAATGTATATAGTGGCTTAAATGAGACTTTCCTATTGTCATGGTAAGCTTTAAGTCTGATTTTTTTGAAATCTCATTGTACCATTGGTCCTTCATAGCCCTCAATATCATTCATAGAGTAATAAGGTATTATTGGGAATATTTTTGATTGATTCTAGATTCACAAGCAAACTTGGCATTTGACATTTGGAGATTTTCATGTTGCCTTTTTAGAATCTATTACTGTTGTTCATCACCATTTTTGGCTAGATCTGGAGTGCCATTTTTTGGAGGAGACTATGAATATTATTTCTAGCCATCATGAAGCCCAAGGTTTCTGATATATATGTTCTTTCTACATATTTTGTTACTAAGTTTGACATATTTTTGGAGGGCAGATCTATACAATTGTGTAAGCATTTGAAGGTCTCAAAAACTTGAGAAATATTCAATGATCTCCCAAGGATTATGTTGATGCACACTTAGATAAGTTGATGGTATATATGGTTGCTCTTGAATTTTACAATATGACTCTGGAATGGAGTGGTTTTATTCAAATAGATTGAGGATGGTTTCATTTATAAAAATTGAGGTTGGAGGATCAAGGTTAGGATTTGATTTGATGATCAAAGGCTAGGAATGTTTGAGATATTAGGGTGAATGAAAATCCTCCAAATTAAACCATGTGATTGGTCCACTCAAAGAGGAAGAGGATAAAAGAGATTTGAATGGCTAGTATTGGTTTGACTAGATCTAAGGGATGATATTGAGTCGTCTCGCACATGTGTGAGAAAGACTCTGGGGAAGAGAGCTTATGGTAAGTGTTGTGAGGACACATAGGAAAGAGGTATTTTGATAAGTGTACTCTTGCACATGCTTGAGAACACATAGAGAAGAGGGATTGTGACAAGTTTACTCTTAAAAATGTGTGAGAACACATAGGGAAGTGGAATATATTATTTTACCCCTCTCACATATGTTAAAGATCACATGGGGATAAGGTATAGAGACATGTGACAAAGTTTAAAAATCTTGAATGTTGAAGCAAACTACATTTATAAAAATTGGCTGGTTTTGGCCACTAGAATCTCATTATAAAATTTAAAGAAAAATTATTTAGTGTAAATAGTCAAGGTCTTCTTGGTGACCTTACAATAGAAGTTGAATCTAAATATATAATTAGGTTTGAATAATTATATATTTTATCTATAAATTTGCAATCTTTGTCATTCAAATCATTGAAAATCATACCATCTCCTTTTGTTTTCTTCACACAAGAAAGGCAGGCGATAGAAAGGTAAGCGAGTAGTATAAGTGAGGGACGTGAAAGGCATTTCTCTTGTCTCGTCCATTTTATCATTTGACTGCAATTTCTTATTCAAGTTTTGGGCATCGTACAAAATGCTTATCACAAAGACCGACGATTCACATGAAAACTATTGACCATTCTTTATAAGACTAGCACTTACATTGAAAGGAGGTGTAATGGTTATTTCAACTGGTTCTAGTTTATACTAGCAATCACATCTTGATGTGCAATGGATATGCCAAAGTGTTGTGGAAGGTCAATTAGAGAAACTTTTGATCTACTTTTTGTAATTTTTGGTGTGCATAAGATCAATTAGTAGAGAGATATAAGGGTAGATATAGGGAGAGAGATCCATAGACATAATGAGATAGAGATAGATGGAGATATGGAAGAAGAAAGATAGAGATAGAGAGGCAAAGAGATATAGATATAGAGGTTTAGGAAGAGGGGGAGGGAGAGGGGGAGGGAGAGAGAGGGATAGAGATGGATTGATAGAGAGGAGGCATGCCTAGAGATAAAGGAGAGAAGAAGATAAAGGTAGAGATGAAGATAAAGGTAGAGATGAAGAGGGAGACAAATAGATAGAGAGGTAGAGGGAGAGATAAAGATAGAGAGATATAATGAGAGAGAGTAAGTTAGAGATAGAGAGATAGAGAGGAAGAGGGAGAGATATAGAGATATAAAGATATAGATGGTGGGATAGAGTGATAAAGAGATAGAGATAGAGATGGTGAGAGATAAAGAGAGGGGGGTAGATAAAAATAAAGATATAAGAGGGAGAAACAAGAAGTGTGTGTGTGAGAGAGAGTGAGAGTGTGATATAGAGATAGAGATGAGGGAGAAACAAGGAGTGTGTGTGATATATATATAGGGAGGGAGATATATATAAATAGATAGAGAGAGAGGGAGAGACGGGGATATAAATAGATAAATGATAGAGGAGTAGAGAGATATAGATGAGGGAGTGATAGGGAGGGAGGGTGGATAGAAAGAGGGAGAGATAAAGAGATATATTTATTTGTCTCCCTCTATAAATCTCTATTTGTCTCTCTGTCCCTATATTTGTTTCTCTCTCTTCTATCTTTTCTAATCTCCTTCTATTTATAACTCCATTTAAATATTAGTTTCTCTCTCTAACTCTCTTTGGCTTGCTAACTTTTATTTAGTGATAAAATTGAATATAAATAAAAATGAATTCTTAAATAAATTAAATTTTAAAAACTAAAACCCTACTACACGAAATAAAATAAAATGTAGTTTTATATTAAAAATCACAAGTAAAACCAAACTTAAAAACTTAAAAATAAAATGAAACCTATAAAAAATATATATATATTTATTGATTCTAATTATGTATCATATCATACACTTCTCTCCAAGTTTCAAAAAAACAATTATTCAATAGTTTACAAAAAAAATTGTAAAATAGAAATATGAATAATAAAAAATTAAATATAATAATAATTAATATTTTTAGTGTTATTCAAAATAATATAAAATTATAAATTATAAATATGAGATTTCTACATATTATTAATGATTTTTTAATAAAGATCAAACTTCAAAATCAATTACTATCGAAACAAAAAAAAATTATTTAATGTATGACTTTCTTGCAAGCACATAAAATGATATGTTTGAAAAGTTTGTCATTTAGTCTTCCATTTTCCTATAGTTGTTTTGACATTTGAATCAATTAAAGTGCACTTGGAAAACATTTGAATCCCCTAAAACTCTATGCAAATGTGTAGTTCTCTCTAAAGGAAATGGGCCCTTCAAAAAAAGACCTATGGACTATCATCTATGGATGGAACTCCTCTCAAAGATCCCGTTACATATTTTTAGGCAGTTAGATCGTTATTGTGTTTAATTAACACACATCCATGTGTGCTCATCAAAATTATGATAGAATCTAATGTAAACATACATCCATATACACATATAACATCCATAGCAACAACATACATGAAACTAAAGGAGCATACACATCAAAGTACAAAATACCATGATGTCAGAACTAGTATCGCATATATATATATATAATATCATATACATATATTGGGCCACTATTGTTAAAAAAGTGAGTGGCTACTGAATATGTGTCAATATCTATACAAAAGATCTACAAAAAATATATACATCTCGCTACAAAATTGATGTACAAAAATAGGGGCTACTTATAGCTGAGGCGCATGGCTCTTGGAGCCCTCTAGCTTTGGTTGCTACTACTATGGTCTAGGGAGGGGATAGACGATGGTCATAAACTTGGATCGATGTGAGAAAATTTTGGATAGAGCTACACACATCCCTCTGATCTCTCCCTGTAGGGAGCATATCGTCATTTGTGCCTACATCAACTCCTGCTACAATTGTTGAGTATTTTCTAGGATCATAGTTATCAGCTATCTGTCGAGGTCATCGAGTTGACTCTAAAGGGCCTCATGTGCCTGCTCGATGAAATCAAACCTCATTACAACCACATATCACTCATCAAGTGTCGTACAAAACTCCCCTGACAACTGGTCGTGTTGCCCTCAGATTATGGTCACATCTATAGTCACCCATATAATCTCCACTCCCTACTCCTCATAAGTAGTCCTTAGATGTGTTATCAACTCAAACAAGTGGGCATGTCATCTCACGAAAACTATTCAGTATGCCTTGAGGACCATCCCTTGGATGGGCACGTCAAGGACCACCTCTAATATGCATTGGGTGATCAACTTAGTCCATCTCCATGCATCCTCTGCAATTATAGAAAGAAAGAATAGGATTAGTATAACATGGCATATATGTGTTATCATAAACAAAGAAAAAAAAAAGTACTGAAATATAAATAACATGCTCAGTATACCTAGGTCTCCTGGCTACCAAGTAGGGTCAAGGTGTGGAGCGGCACTAGGACCTGCACCATCTGTATCAGCAACCACTTCTGGTTCCAATAAGTCCATCACTGTTGTGACAATGGTTGTTGGTGGCATCAACAAGATGAGGGTAGTTGATGGAGGGTCTAACCTCCTCCATCGCTACCTCAGCCTCTATGACGATACCTCCTCTTGTGGCCTCTCCTCCTCCTCACCCTACTATTGCATGCCTCCTCACCCTCTTCGCTTTTCATATGGTTCTTTTGGTGGTACATCTCCCTGTGGGACAATATCCCCTCTGGGAGCATCCTCACTGAACAATAGATGAGGATGGTGCCTCACCCACAATGCTCTGAATTCCATAGTTATGTTGATGTTATTTTTTGGTGCTATCGACAACAGATCTTGGTCAGGTTCATCATTGTCTCAAGGAACAAAATCAATGATGGAAAGATGGGGAATGTCCCTGGGTCTCATAGCGCTCCTGAAGGCCCATGTATATGTAGGCACATCAGGAGGGATAGTATATACATGACCATTTTGTCGCATGACCTGATTCCAATAATATGACATAATGATATGGTCATGGTCACCTACGAGAAAAAGGTCCCGTTGATGGTTCCTAAGGTACCTATCATTATCTACCTACCTAAAAAAATAGTAGGGTCTCCATCTAACTCAGTCAAGTACAAGGGTATCAAAATGTAATCTCCAAAAAGTATAAATCCCCTTTCACTACCCTATAACATCATACCAATGGGCCATAGGGACATGTTATAGTCATCTCTATGGGAAGCCGAACGACCTCCTACACATGATGTGGGAAAAATCCCACACCTGTAGTAGTGTGCATGTTGTAAGGCTCTAGTACTCATAGTGTATGTACCACCCCAACTCCTGGTATAGGTGTGCTAGCATGTTGTTCCCTAGGAAAAGACTATATGATGATCAACCATGTCATGAATAGTATGGATGAGGCCCTCATGCAGGTGAGAGCCTTGCCCATCTCTAGTGACCCAAAAGGCTACAATCACTACCATCACTTGGTGCAAAAGGGGTGTAGTGGTCCATTCCTAATCATACCAGTGCATGTAGATGTGGCATGTGTCAGCACCATTGTTGTTCTACCTCGAGCAATAGAGGAAACCCTTTGATTGCTCTCGTCCTGACTTGGTGTCGTCGATCGCCACCCAGAGTTTGTGGATGTGGATTCTGAGAATATGATATGCATCCTCCAAACTAATCATCATCTCTCTAGTAGGAAACTAGAAAGATGATGTGGTGGCATCCCACCACTCCATCAAGGCCATTAGCGCCCACTTGTGATACCACATCTTTGGCATAGTGAATGCATGCCAGAGATTGACTTGTTGTAGATGTGTGACCTCATCATCGCTGAGGGGGTCCCTCTGCTTGTAGACTAAATAGTATGATCACCCATTAGGATGCTCCTAGATCTCAAGATAGTCTTCTAAGAAGCAAAAAAAATTTAAGTCAGAACATGAGATTTACAAAACTTGAAAGAAAAAAATTATTAAGGACCTTCACGCACTGTGCAGATGTTTTTTCATCACACATATGTCCCATTCCACCATTCATGCCCTGAGGATGCCAACACATACCTGGGTGATAGTGCAAAAGCTAGATGTGAATGCATCTTCTAGACACCAGCATAGAACAAAGATGTATGTGCATCTCGAAGTGGAAAAAAATTCCTAAAACATGCTAAAAAATGCTAAAAACAATGTTTCAAGGCCTACCTGGTCCACCTCATACCCCTCGGTGATGTCCTCCCTCAATTGATCTAGTCTTGGAGCCTCATACTCTCTCCTTCTCAACATTTTGCTGACTTTTCTCTCACAAAAATCAACAATTTCCTCATAGTGAATAGTGAAAATGACCCTTCTACGGGCCCACCTAGGTATATATAGGCCCCTTGGGGCCCATTTTTCCTTGAGTTTGTGGCTCCCCGATTTCTCCTAAATTTACCCCACCTAGTTGGGGGAAAACTTAGGAGGGGGCATATAGTCACCTCTTTACCATATTTTTCTTTTGAATCATCATTTTTTTCTTGATCATTCTTCTTGTTGTGGTAGCTTCTTTCGATTTTTAAACTGACTTAAATTTGAGTTTTGTAGATTAAATTTTCGTGTGATTTCTCAAAACCACTCTATGATTATTTTTTGAGATCGGTTGTTGGGGAACCTTCGGTACCGACTAGCTCGACATCGGTGACCTTTGAGGCCCTTTTTCTTGGCACAAAAATCCATACAAAATTAAATTTGGGGTAAAAAATTTCTTCTCTACTTTAGTGGGGCTGATTTTTTTCCAAAATTGATCCCATTAAAGCAGGGGAAAAATTTAATGTCACATAATTGCACCTAGGGTAAATTCCACATCTTAGCACTTTGCCTAACATTTATGATGCCCTAGAGCATTAATGAAAAAATTCCCATAGGTCAGAATTTCACGATTCTAACCCCATGTGGACTAGTGGTAGAGCAAAAACAACCTAATGAAATTTTTCCTAAAAATTGAGGCCTTGGATTCTTTTGTGGTGTGCAAACATCTACGCAGTGTGCTAGCATCCTAGCGATTTTTTGAGTTTGAAATGATAAATCTTGAATCTTGACTCTCGACACATGTGTCTTGGCAGTCAATATTTCAAGTGTAATGACTCATTGCCACACTTGCATGAAATAAAAACCCTCATTTTCTCCCATTTTGGGGGATCAAGTCATTCAATCATGTTCTCTCTCTCCATTTTCACTCTTGAGTATCTCTTCATTCTTGACAAGCAACACTTTTGCAAGTGAAGCCATGTCGGACTGAGGTCCCTCCAACAACTACAACTCTCAACAAAGCTTTCAATGGTGCATCTGTGTTCTCTAGAGAGGGTCTAGGCCTATGGATAACACTCTCTCTCTCTTTTACTTACTTGTTCATTTGATACTTAGTGGTGTGGCTTTTACTCTTGAAGTGGGTTTTTCTTTCACCAAATGATTTGTCCATTTTGGTTACACTCCTTTTCTATCTGGTTGTTCATGGAGGTGGAAACACTAAAATGGGGGTCTGACTGAGGCAAACTCCTATATAGCCAAACACTTTCCCCTTGTTCTTCTATGTGTAGGTCACAAAGCACAACTTAGAGTGGAGACTCGATCGTCCGATTGAGGGTAAGTTTTCTCCAAGTTCTCCTTGTGCTTTCCTTGAAGTTCCTATTCTTTGTTTCAGTATTCTATTTAGTAGATCTTAGATCTGAGTTGGGAAGTGAGACCTTACTCTATCCATCCGATCTCCTGAGCTTTATGTTGCTTATAATGCTAGTGTGCTAGTTGGACGACAATGCACCATGTTGGTGTCCTGAATCTACACTGCCATCTTTTGGTCCAGAGCTCCTCTATTTGAGGCAAAAGTCTATAAGTTTTGTGCTCCTAGGATATGAATTAGTTTTCTTTGAAAGTTAACATATATTCATTTCCTTTGCAATTTCTTCATTATGTTTATGTTGAGTTGGATAAGGGCAGTTCATTCCTTGGTGATCTCTTGAGAACAAAGAGACCCGTGTGCAACGAATCCCTCTTATCTCACAATTTCTATTCTTATTATTTTAGTTTTCCTTTCCCAACTTAACTAATTTAATATAATATTAACATATTTTTTAATTTATATTAGACTTTGGTGAACCCAACATGGATTGAACATGTAATCTTTAGTATTTTTTATTTCCTTTTCTTTTTATTTCAATTTCCCTTTCATATCTCAATTAATATAATGTAATAGTAACAAAACATAAATATTATATATTATATTTGGGGAGCCCAAAATATTTTTTCCCTTCCATTTTAATGCTTAAAGTAAACCAATTTTTCATTCCTCAAGATATTATTTTGAGTTGCTTTCCCAAATCCCATTTCAAGTCCAAAAGGAGAAGAGCGGAAGCCTTTAACAACCTTGTCTACACCTTTCTTTAATAATTTAATATCTCCCATATCTTGTGATAGTTCCTTCTCCCTTTCTCTTGGGATCGTTTAAACTCACACATTATGAACTACAATTTATTATCTCACTATATTGATCCCTATCCATAAATTGTGTATGATATTACTTTCATCTATACAAAGATACATTTACATGCTCCAGGTCTAAAATCCTTGATTACTTCTTTGATCTTTCTACCTTCATAGACTTTATGCATGTATTACCTTCTATGTTATAGTACTTTACCACATGTATCTCTGTGGCCCATCAAGGTAGTACATTATATGGGATAGATAATACTAAGACTCATTCTATAATATTTTGTTTCACTTCTCATCCAATTTTCTATCATGGTGGAATACATTTTCCCATTTCTCTCCCTCCTTTGGATACATATTCAAACATGATGCAATAGAATTTGGGTTCACTTGTAATCCTACTTCAACCAAAAATGATTTCCTTGTTTTCTATTTTTGTTTCCTTGTTTTGGCTTGTAGGAGTTGAAGATTGAAATTATAAAAAATACCTATGTGTTCATGCAAAATAAAATAAATCAGCTTGAAGAGAAGGCGAATGGGTACTCACATATCAATTTTGGAGAAATTTGGATAAAAATTGAACAAGTTATGGAGTTACAAATTTTAGCTTGCATTTGCACTTTGTAGAGCTTTGAGCCTTATCCAAATACCCTTGAATCCTCAAAATTAATCTAATCATACAAGTCCCAAAAAGGTCTCTTAAATTTGTAATTTAATCCCCATCCAGATGACTACTTGATCCCATCTAAGTCATTTTGTACTTCATCTACCAATCGTAGAGCTTGACTTCCTTGTCGCTTGCAAAATTTCCAACTCCATCTAGATCTTTGGAACTTACATGTGCTACTGGCTACATCTTGATTCCTTTCACTTTCTCACAAATCCACTTAAGTATCAAATTCTCTCAAACCTAATGCCTTTCATTTTCTTGCAAATCCACATGAGTATTACTTATTTGCATCCTAATGACCACAAATTCCTTGCATCTCGATGAACATTGATTCCCCAAATCCCAATGAACCTCATTTTAATACAAATCCTATTTATTGTAAAACTTTCACTACCAAGTGGATTTTATCCACTTTCCCTTTAAAATCCCACAATATCCTATGACTTATTAATGTTTTGCAATATCCTCTTGAACTCGATTTGCTTGCAATATTTGGTAGAGTAGAGTTCTCTTGTGAAAATTACCCAGTGAACTAGATATTTATTGATGTGCATGATTTCTTCACATGATTTAATGAGTGTCTTGGAAAAACCTCCACAGATTTCCATAATTGTCTGAAAAGGTGTCAAAAGTTTCAAAGGTAGTTTTAATGACTTGCATACATATCCTTGAGGCCTATAAGGACTTGAAACATGTCCCATCACCCCAAGATATGGAGTGGCTTCAACCTTTAATACATTTGGGATTAAATTGATATATCATTCTTGGTATAGGATGAAACTCTTCTTAGATGACTTATGCTAAAGACTTGGGTTTCTTGAGTTAGAATTCAAGAAATTAGGGAAGTTAAGTTCTTCAATACTGGGTTTTAGAATTTTTTTTTATTTAGGCATGTTAATTGTAAGGATTTGAATCTAATGAATGTATTAGGAATATATGAATTCATATTATAACACTCCTATTGGAATACTTCATTTGAATATAAGGCCCCTAAATCCTAACTTGCACCAATTGGTATCATATAAAGGTTGATTCCTTGTGATTTTGGACATATTGAGTAAGAATCCCTAAGGATATTGTTTTAGGGAGAGTGAAGAAAATAACTTACAATTAAAAATGTTTTTGAAGATATGGCACATAGAGGTAGAGGTGGAAGAGCCATACCAAGAGTTGGATATGCAACACTTGTAGAAATTCTAAGAGGCATCATAGCTAGAGTAGATACAATGAAAATAGCACAACATTGAGGATTACCTTTAAAATATGTGAGTTATAATGAAGAATAATTAGAGGAAGGAGGATATAAGTAGGAAAGCAGTTTCCTAAGTGAAATGATCAAAATTGATAGAAAAATCCATGTGGACCTACCAACTTACAATGGTAATTTGAGTCAAGAGGATTTGATAGACTGCATTTTATAAATTGATAAGTATTATGACTTAGAATCCATTGAAAACCCAAGGAGGGTGAAGCTTGAATCTACAAGGATAAATGGACATGCATCTATATGGTGGGATCATGTGCAAGTTGAAAGACATGGAAAATGAAAGGAGAAGATTAAAACCTATGAAAGGATAGTAACTAAGTTGAAGGAAAAATTCCTACTAGTAGACCATAAAATATCTATGTTCAAGAAGTTGTAAAACCTTAGGCAAAGAGAGAAGAGTGTGCAAGAATACACTGAAGAGTTTTATGAGCTAAAAATTAGAGTTGGTCATATTGAGGATGATGTTAAGAAGGTCTCTAGGTATGTAAACAATTTCGAGTATTCTATTCATGATGAGATTAGCATGGTCATAATTACTAGTGTGGAATATTCCTATCAACTTTCATTGAATATGGAGGAAAATATTTGTAGAAGAAAAAATATGATGTTGGAGCATCTAGATTCATAAGCAATCTTGCATACTAAGACCATCATGCATTGCACCTAGCAGATTGAGACACATACCATTGCCATAGTGAGCAGATTGATACACGTACCATTACCATAGTAAGCTCCTACCACATAACTACTCCTACCTTAAGCTCCTACCACATAGCTAATCCTACCTTAAGCTCCTAAGCTACTACAGTTATCGATAGACTAATACCACGAAGCTACCAGTCATTACAGTGTGGAACACTAGGAGCGTAATCCAAACACGACAGTTGGGGGTGGGGCCCCTACCTATATAACTGGGCCAAACATGGCTGGGGGTGGGCGTAGATAGAGCAATACCTAGGCGTGTACATAAAAAGAAGAGGACATAGGCTAAGTGAAAAAGAATAGGACATACGCTAAGCTAAGTAGGCATTGAAAAACGCATTTCAATTAGTTCTTGGAAAAGCACATTTAAATGTATGGATGATCTACAGGTGGATCTTCAATTGATGGAGCTGCGACTGGAGCATATGGATATGCTTATTTTCAATAGGTTATGCGACTGAAGGATCTCAAATTGGATTTGGCATTGAGCGAAGCCCTACCCCTACCTGGTTCTTTCTAGTGCAGGTCCAACTAGGAATCTAGTGCAGGCGGGGGAACAGAGAAACTAGATCATCTCAATTTGGATCTGCCTATGTAGGTTCTCCATCTCGATCTATTTCCCCTATTACTTCTTCCATCCTCCCCTGTGACTTCTCCCATCCTATGGTTATTAAATAGGTGAATCAACTTGGTCAACTGGGTGAATCAACTTGGTCAACTGCGAGTTATGTATTGAAACCTATATTAGAGCTAGCACATACCACGACTGACACATATGCATACCATAGGAACCGGGAGGGATGCTTACACTGATGGGAAAGCTACTGAATCCACTCAATAAACTGAATCCATAGTTGAATCCACTCGATCAACTGAATCCATAGGACCTAGATGTGTACACCTGGCTGATATATGTACGCCTGGCTTCAGGAAATGGAACCTTCACCTTTGATGCTTCAGGAAATGGAACCTTCATCTTTGATCCTATATCCTTCACCTTTGATCCTATATATGGCAGAGTAGGCCAGGGTTTGATCGGAATAGTCAAGGTTCAACCGGTTCAACTGGTGGTTATAGAGAAACCATTGCCCTTGCCTCTGTTGCCTTAGCTACTGGTACTTCAATGGCTTATGAATAAACAACAAGATCAACTTAAATTGCTACAACAAGATCAACTTAAACTATTGGCTGGGTAAGTTACTACTTGAAATAGGTAACTGCTGGCTCGGTAAGTTACTACTGCTGGCTGGGTAAGTTACTACGTCAATAGGTTCTAAAACAAGGTCAATAAATAGGTGGTTCTAAAACAAGGTCAATCATTGCTGCTTCATCTCAATCATCTCAATCTATGACTGCTCTAACCCTATAGTTCCCACCCACCCTGTAGGCATGTTACATATAGAATCTGGCATCATGCCCATAGAGCTATTGTAGGGGCTTCTACCTAGCTCTACTACGTGCTCACATCCCCCTTACCGCCTTCTAATAAGTTGTAGGGAAAGCTTGGGGATAGACACCAATGCCGACATGAGTAACAAATTCTTGTAGAATCCAAATCGATCGCCATAAGGACTATAGGGCATCCCATCCATCCAGAGGTCTAGGTGAGAGCTTCACCCCTGCAACTATATCCACCCACAACTCAAATTCCAACTAATCGGGCTAGCAAGTTCATTTTTTCTTACCCACCCGCATTTGCCATAGTAGGGGTTTAATTAATTAGCCTGCTAGCATAAGTGGGGTTGGTGGTTATGTTGCCATTCTGGGAGGCATATTACATATAGAATCGAGCCTTTAGAATAGTAGGGCTATCGGGTGGGAGGATAGATTCTAGTGGAGGTCTCTCAAATTGTAGGTTCAGTCAGTTCAATGCCTACTGTATTGGAATCAAATCTCTCACATGTGAGTTATGCTGGTTCCATCCCTCATGCGTGGTCGATTCAATCTGTCTCCAAGATCCTAGCCACTTTTTCAAGATAGAAAGATTTCCCCCCTCTATATAGTTCTCCATCCCGAGGTGGGTGGGAGGCTATAGTTGCCCCCCTGCAACAAGGAGGTAGATTAGTTAGGTTGGGGGGCTAATGTTCCTTGGAGTAGTTATTATCTATAGCTATTAGTAGGGGTTTGGGTCATAGAAGCTCATATCCCGGACTCTAGCCCATAAGCTCAGATATTAGCTTCTATAACCGGATAGGAGCTTATGAGCCAATATCTATAGATAGAAATTCATGAGTCGTGCATTGAAAAAGTATGTATTATATGCAACCATTCCCTTCCACCCATAGTTTAGCAAGTTTCTTAATTAGTATAAATCACTAGCTTTATCTTATTATTTTCCTTTGGTTGGATAAGGTTCATCTTGATCTTAATGGGCATGATTGGTAACAACATCAACCGGACGAGTAGCTATGGATGACTAGCCTATAGTTCTAAGGATGACCACCTTATCATGCATCTTATTAAGTTGAATCAGCCGGTTTCGGTAACAGCTTTAACCATACCAATTGTTATGGATGATGACCAGCCTTTCTCACGATAGAAGCAGCACGAGACGATTTTCTCGCTCCCAGTTAGTCCCAGTCCAAGTATTAATCACTAGCTTCACCTTTTGCTTTTCCTTTCCCTTACCCTTTGGCTTGAAAATTGAGCAAGTTATAACCTTGTAAGTTTTTGGTTTGCATCTAAACTTATGGGGTTTTGGTCTATATTTGACCTTTTCAATTTTTGGTTTGCATTTGGACTTGCAAAAGATTTAAAGTGAATTGCAACTTTATGTTTTATGAGCTTTTTTAGATGTTTTTTTCTGTAGTTTTAGGGATTTCCTAGCCAAGTGGATTTTCATGAAACTTGAGGCCATCTAAACTTCTAGAAATTGCTTAGCTATTTGAATTTTGTAGATCTTATTAGGTGATTAGGATATATGGATAATGAAGTGATCTAAACCTTTCAAAATCTCATCAATTGGCTCAGATGAATAGTTCCTATGATGACATCGACAAAGTGATGACATCAATAGGGACAAGGTTGACTTTCCAAAAGATGATGTAAGTGTCATGTGATGATGACATCACTCAGTACAAATTATATATTTTCTTTGGTCATCTAAACATGCAAAATTTCATTGGTCATTAGAATGTGTGAAACTTTCACTTTTCATCTATCTATGTAATTTCCACTTTCTATAAGATTTCAAAATTTCATTAGTCATATTCACTTATGGACTTTCAACTTTTTTCTTGCCTTGGCAAACTTATGGATTATATCGAAATTGTGGGAAATTTTTTTCCATCTAGACCTATGTGACATTTCATGTTTGAACTTGTTTTTTACATAATCTTCATACACTATTACATTTGTGTGTTTATTCCTTCTATCTGGATTTGTAGGTTTTTGACTTGCTACTATATTTTTCTTATTGGTACAATGATTTAGCTCTATAATTGTCAAATCTTGAGATTATTGAATCTCCTAAGTCCCTAAATATAAAAGGGAATCATGGTCTTCGTGAAGAGATAATTTTTGTTAAGGATAAAATTCTTGGCATGTAAACAAACAAATATTGATAGCTACAACCACCACGAATAAATTTTGATGAAGAGAACATTAGAGAAGTGGTGTGTTCCTAGAGAAACATAGTAACATTAGGAAGATAGAATCAAGCATATATTTCTCTATGAACAATCATATTATAATATATTTTTAAATAAAATTTATGAAACTGATTTTTCTTATGTTTTTTCTTCCATTGTGTGTAATGGCTATAAGATTGGGTTGCCTAGTAAGGGACCTTGGTCTCAACTACACCAAGTGGTATCAGAGGAAGTTTCTCATTATGAGGTTTTGAGAGGAAAGTGAATAATTATGAGGTGATAATATATTAAAGTGAGGATTGATTGGAGGAATTAAGGTATGTAAAGTTGCAAAACATAATTAATGTTGAAGAATATACATTTCAATGAAATTTTACAGCACAATTTATCATTGGAAGTGTTGAGATTGATGAAGAAATAAGAGAGAAGTTGAAAGAGAAGTTGATTGCTTGGAAATATTTTATTTCCAAAGAATAGATTCATTGAGGAAGGAAGAAGTTGTTGAAAGAAGAGAAAAGAAAGAAAAGGAGAAGCTTGCTAGAATTTTTTTTTTGAAGAAAAGAATGATTTTTTGTTGGATGTAAGATGAACCAATTGTTAGAAAGATGATGGTACAATTTGAGAAGTTGGAAGGTGTCTCAAAAATAAAACCATAGAGTATTGTTTGCAATGGAGGATTCTATAACTACATAGGGCTTGAGCTCTAAGAGAAATTTGTTGTCAAAGAGAAGAGGCATGTAACTGTAGAGAGCTTGAGTTATAAAGGATTTGTTACATGTATAAGGAAAATATTATAGCTATATAGGGTGGAGAAGGAGGAATGAGAAGATACAATGTATATTTTTATTAGTAGTTGTGAAATAATTTATTGTAGGTAGTGACCTATAATTGCATAGGGTTTATACTCTAGAGGTTAGATATTGTTGCAAGTGTGATCTTTTGATTGTAGAGGGATGCGTGAATCTTTGGATAATTTGAAGAAGTGAAAGAATAGGTCTTTGAGAAGGAGGACAAGAAAGTTCATGAAGAGACCTATAAGAATTTTATTTTGGGAAAATAACGAGACAAAAAGTATGAATATTTTATTTATGAAGAATTAAATATAATCTAGGCTACATTGGAGGTGTTAGAGGTTAACCAATGTATAGAAGTTGAAGAGGATATCAGAAAATGTAAAGAGAGGTTGTGTGAAGCTGAAATGGTGGAAAATGAAAGATATGATGCTAAAAGATAGGAAGGAAGGATAAATTACCATCCTAAAGAGGGAGAAGAACTAGATATCTCTCACGAAACAAAGATATCTGAGAAGAAAATGCTCTTGAAAGAGGAAAATGAGAGAAGTGAAAAGGAGAAATGTTGAAACCCTTAGATAGAAGGGTCATTGAAAGAGAAAAATTTGGGAGCATCCCACATAGTTGTATATTAAAGAAGATGAGGAAAGAGAAGAATCAAGAGAAGATAAGAAGAAGAAAATGAAAGAGAAAATGGTCAATATAGATGGATAGAATAATTATTTCAAACGAGTTTGAAGATGAAGGGTGTAAAGTGTTAGGAATTTGTGTTTTAAACCATTACATAAATTGATTTATTATAATAATATTTAATAAAATAATTATTTGGTTGTGGTACATCTAGGAGATGTGGTTAGCCATACAAGGTAATGATTTGGGGCCAATTGTAATGTAATATTGGGTTAATTGTTTTATGTGCGGGAGATATAGGATAAATATTTAATATTTCGGGAAAGATATTTAATAATCTATAAACTTATTACCCAATATTAGATGAGGGGTCAATGGGTTTGTGTATTCATGATTTTATCCTACCACCTAGTTATATTTTTGTGATCTTGTGTCTATGAAAGCAAGCAGATGTTTAGTGGTTAAGTTTGATTGAGTGAGTGGGTTGTCATAGTATTTATTCTTTATGAGGAGTTCATATGTGAAACATGGCATGCAATGTGCGGACTCATGCTCAAACACCTAGAGGATACATTGTAGAGGGTTGATATTTTAGAATTATTCATCATAACTTTATAAGTGCATGTATTGTTTTATTATTGAATAATAGATGGGGTATGAATTTTTTTGGAGGTTTGGTTTTTCCCTTTTGAGGGTTTCTCTCATGGGGTTATGTAGGAAATGGATTTAACATTCTGGGTATATTATGTATTATTTACAAGCAAGTGGTATTAGAGTTATATTCATGGTTGTGAGAGGTTTGGGCTTCCAATTTTTGTATAACCTTTATTTGAGTAGATTTGGTGCAAAGTTGAATCCATGCTAATGCAAGAAAGATCTAAGGAATTAAAATATATGAACACATTGTGTAGGTGTTGTTTTGTATATTTATCCTTTTGGGGTTTGTAAATTTCTTAGGTTTATTGTAGATCTAGGATTTTGAAAATTTGGGTCAAAAGGGTTTCCTAGAATGGTTTTTCATATGAGAGTTTTGAAGATGAATTTTCACAAATGACCTGTTGGATGAAACAGACCTCACCATTGGATCCAAGATGGTTGAGAAATGAAGAATCATATATAATTCATCCTATTTTGACCATTATGATAAAATGAAAAAAATAATTACCAAATCACCCCTCAAACATATAACCATATGGCCACCAAGTTGTAGAGTTGAGAATTTAAAAATTAAAAATAAATAAATAAAAACTTACATTTGAAATTAATATTTAAAAACATTATTTAAAATAAAATAAAATAAATTCTACAGGGGTCCATAGAGCCCCTATACCTACCTAACACCATAAGGGTACCAAAATGTATGCTTGTTGATTCTTCTTGACTCCCTACCAATCAATGTCTACGTTTGTGGGATTATCCCCCACTCCTGGGTCTCTGGTTTGGTGGGGTAGCCCAAGACCAAGGGGAAATCCTCCTTGTGGGCTATTGAACAAAATTTTAAACTGCATTTTATAAAACATTTAAAATACACCACCCACTACTAGTCATGTCGCTAGTGGTGACCAACTCGGGCATCACTAGTGTGCCACCATTGCTAGCAGGCCACTGGTGGGGACTCTTGAGGGCCATTGCCTTGCCACCCATAAGAAAAATTGGAGGAACCTTTTTTCAAACAAGTATAACTTTCACCTAGGATGTTAAATTTTCAACTTCTTATAGTCGACAAAAATATCTCTATGAAAACTACGTAGTGGTATAGGTTTGGTTCCATGAATTTTCCAATTTGATCCTTTTTTGGGCCTGGAAGTCAGATGTTCTCTTTTACATAGTTTTATTCATAACTCTTGCATACAAAATTTGATTTTCGATTTTGAATAGGAGTTGGAGAGCATGTATAGTGTACTGCATAGTGGATTAGTTATATTTTTAGTTTGTGTTACAAAGAAAGTTTAGCACTTATTTGATCACTTGTATGTGCCTAAGATTTGGGGTGTGATTGTGAGAGAATTCAAATGAGTGAAGATGAAAAATATTGAGGGAGTACATGTTTTATATGATATTTATGATGGTACAACTAATTATCAGTTTTGGTGCTTCCTAGTATAGGTTTACATTTGTTTCTTAGATTTCGAATTTGGTGGTGTAAGCTAAACAATTTGTCTTCTCATTTGTGGACATGGGTTGACATGTGTAGAGACATGGAGTCTTGTGTTGGTGAGAACTAAGTGCATAACAACATTGGTTATGATTATGGTGTCATGGTTATGTAGGTACATTAATGCATTGATATGACATGATCAAGTTTTTGGTTGTTTGGTGGTGGTTTCATTTGGTGTTAGGAGGTTATTCTTACCTACTAGATGATTTTTTTGTTCCTTGACTATGGTTACTCATTTGTGGATGTTCTAGGAATATCAAATATTTGGTTGATTTGGCATTTGAGTCTTGAGGTCAATAGGATTATCTTATTTAATATCTTGGTTTGGAGGCTACTAATGTGATGATGAATTTGCATGTTTTAGTGTTTGGGATCTATAATTTATGTAAGTTTTAGGTGTGTATAGCTTTTTCTTGCAATAGGATGACTCAAATAAACTATTTATATCAATGATATTAATTTATTTTTTATGCAAACTTTGTTAGTTGGCATTGTATATGGTCATTTGTGCATTAGCATATTTATTTGAGATGAGAGGATGGATGGTTAGAGTGCCATGATTGTTAATATTTTGTATTTGTGTCATTTTTTTTATCACGAGATGATGATAGTTTGGTTACACATTTTAGTGGGAGATTTTGATAGTGATGATTTAGCAGTGTAGGATTTCTTGATGTTTTGATGGTAATTGTATCTTCTTGGCTTGGAGATATTGGTTCTACTTGTTCTCTAGAGCTATTGAGATTGTAGTTGAGTATGTGTGGACCATGGGTGATCTAGATTTAGGAGATGGTTATCATAATTCCTTGTGTAGCTCGGTATCACAAGTCAGTGGGGGATTTTGGTAATGGATGATCTTTATCAGTGTTTGTCAATATCTTAGACGATCTCTTAGATCCTATTATTGTAGAAGAATTATTCCACATTTTTAGTTTCACTATTAGGAGATGGTTATCTTCATGGGATTAGAAATTTTGATCTTTGGTTTAGATTATATTTGGTACTATATCTTTGTTTACCTTGGATACTAGTTTGAGTATAGGCATGATGCAAGTTCTCTTGAGACCAAAATGTGTGAATTGGTGCATGGGATATCCTAGGAAGAGATGTTATATTATGATGTCATGTTTGGTTTCCTAATTCTATTATTGGAGCTTTTGCATTGGTCTTGTTGGTTCTCTTGGTATTTGAGTACATTGTTCATTTGTTTGGGAAATTCATGAGAGTGTTGTGTTAATTTTGAATCCTAGAATGGATTGATCGATTGGAGGTGCTCATAGATATCTGGATACTTGGGTGAGGCTCGAGTTCTCTTGGTATTAAAGAAATTCTCTTGATATGTTTACTATTTGGAGGTTTTAGTAAGAAGACCAAGGGACCTTAACTTGGATATGGACATGATTTCATGATAGACCTATAGAGGAGATTTTACTTGGAGTGACTCATGATGACTTGTTTATCCTAGAGGATAATTCTCATTCCCCAATCTTTGTACTCTTGGGGGTTTATCATCTAAAATGTATTTTCCCATTCTTGTTTTCATATGCATTATGTTTTATGCTTTATTTTCTCATGGGAATGAGTATTGAGTTGTGGGGACTGATTTTAGAGACTCATTTGAGGATTTTTTAGCATGATTTTTTTATTTCTTTATCTTCTCATGGATATTTATCTTGAGCTATGGATATTTAGTTTTGAAGGGTTCATTTAAGTGGGTATTAGCATGATTATCTCCTTGTGCATATGAGTTATTATACGATTCCATCCATTGATGAGGATTTTTAGGGGATATTTATGGGTTTGTTTTCCTTGTTTTGGGAATGGATATCTTGAGTTTGATATTCCATGTTTAGAGAGGCTTACATCCTTATTTATATTATATAAGACATATTCTTAATTTGATGTATGATATTGAGTGGTTGGGTGTTGTTGAGGATTTTCGTTTTGGGTTGTAAGGAGATCATACTTGACACAACATAACACTTTGAGGTGTTGGTAGAAAGACATGGTATGATTTGCAAGTTTTCTCTCTTTGTTCTATGGCAACTTCTTAGAGTTTCATGTTCATATGATTTGGGAGAGTTATGGTGATATGTTGTGAGAGTATAAAAATATTGGTTTTTCATGCATGGATCATTGTGATTGCTCTTGGTACTACATTATTTTGATCATTTTCCATGCCTTGGTATGAGTGTTGATTGGTATACTTGGTATTCCTTGATGTATTTTTAGATTTCATATTACCCATGCAGTGGGAGTTCCTAGATATGTATGATCTTCATTAACAAGATTTATATAGGGAGCTTGTGGTTATGGTTTATGGGTTACATATGTTGTTGGAATGAGTTTATTAATATTGTTGATACCTAGGAGGTATGGATGCTTGGATATATTAGCATATGTTATGGGTGCTATTTCAATTCATGTGGTTGTCTTCCTTTAACAATATCTTGGAGTCTTTATTATTACTTGGATTTGATGCTTGTGTTCCTTGTTATTGGTGTATCTATTAGAGTAATCATCCATTAGCTAATAATTAATTAATATTTAATTGATTATTAGGCTAATTCATTTAATGCTCTTAAGATAAAATTAGGGGTGCTTTTTTTGTTAACTAGAGTGGGCTATTATTAGATAATTTTATCTTATCACATAGGATGACAAAACTTGTCATGATCTAATCCCTTTATCATTTAGGGTTTCTCTTATAAAGCATTCAACCTCATTATATTATTACTATCAAAATCTCTTGAAGATTCTTGAGGATCATTCTATAAGTTTTTCTTGTTGAGGATATAGAAAATTTCATCTCATGTTATTCACAATTCTAACATTGTATCAGACCGTGGATACAACAAAATCATCAATTTTTGAGTTTTTTCTTTAACTAAGGTTATAGGGCTTCAAATATGAAATATTTCTTTCTTTCTTTGAAAATTTTAGAGTTGGGAAATTTTAGGCTTTTCTACATGTATTTCCAACTTTTTATCCTATTTGGGCACTTTGAGCATCTTTTACGTGTAATTTCTCTTTCGTAGACTCATTGAGATAAAGTGCCATTCTAGTTTATGCTTTTTTGGATATTTTCACATCATGTTGTGCATTTTTTACTTTCACTATGATATAAAGTGCCAGGGGTGGGTTGTGAATGCCTTTTTTTTTCCTTCAAACCTTTCTCAAGTGAGTGTTCCTTCCATGACAATATCCAATCATAGTGATTATTGCCTCATGTGTGTGTGCCTTGTTTGTACAACATTTTCAGTTGTAGGTAATTTCATGTGCATGTTTAGATGTGATTGGTTATTCATGCACTTCATGATGAAACATAGTTCCAATGTGCCCATCTTTCCTCTCCCTTTCCATATTATGACTGGTTTCTATTGTTGGTGCTAATTCTTTCTCGGTTCATTTTTAGAGAGATCTATCTATTTAGTTCTTGTTTCTATGTACTAGGTAGATGTAGTGGTTGGTTACCAATGAATTTTGGTGAGATGGATAATTTACCATATGGACATGCTTGGATTCCCATTTCTAGAGGAAGCCTTCCATTTTCACTTGATCAATTTTTTTCAAACTATCAGTACCTATATTTTCAACTTTCATCTTGTATGTTGAGTAGTGTCATTGGGTTCACTTAAGCAGAATCATGTGCTATCTATATCTTCAATTTCAAAATATTTACCTTTGTTTTCCATCTGATTCAAGTAGTGTAATTGGGGGAACTCATATAAATTCTTATCTTCTTGATCTTTGTCATCATCTGTTTTAGAGGAGGTTCTTCATTTCAGTACTATAGTAGTCATCATTCAATAGGTGTCTAAAACTTCTTCATGCTTTATTTATTTTCCTATTCTTTTTGGGACATTTTTTTGAAGGATTTTTCATTCATTCATTTATGTTTCTCTCTTTTAGAAAGGAATTTTCCCCATGAGGTTTTCTCATTTTCTCTAGTTTTGAGAGATTAGATTTTTTGTGCATGTGTACCTCATCAAGCCTTGTTTGTTGGGACCCATCATGCATTCTCATTTTAGGTTTTTTATCTACTCCCAAATTTGTCACTTAAGGGGGGGGTGGTAGATTAATAATGCATTAGCTAATAATTAATTAATCTTTAATTGATTATTAGGATAATTCATTTCATACACTTAAGTTAAAATTAGGAGTGATTTTCTAATAGCTAGAGTACAAGCTATTATTAGATCATTTTATCTCATCACATAGGATAATGAAACTTTTCATGATCTAATCCCTTTATAATTTAGGGTTGCTCTTATAAATCACTCATCCTCATTATATTATTACTCTCAAACTCTCTTGAAAACTCTTGAGGCTCATTTTGTAAGTTTTCCTTGTTGAGGATACCACAAATCATTATTTGCAACTATCTTCACATGGAAGGTGTCTTTGTTCATTATTTGATCCTTTGTATCATTTTACTCACAATTCTAGTAGTGTCTTCACCTTGGCTTATTCATTTTCTTCCATAGGTGTCATGTTGGATAATGAGAGGAGTTCTTCCTTCAAATGGTACTCACTTTGATAGTAACTTTGGTTTTATTGTAGGTATCTTGATGGAGCATGAGAGCATGCTAAAGATTCATGTGGTTTCATGTGTGGATATGATGATTTATTTCATGGATTGACACTTATGCAATGTGCATAAGAAGTGGGAGAATTATAGGATTTGGTATTGTACACCATTACATAAATTGATTTATTATAATGTAATTAAATAATTATTTAGTTATTGTACATCTAGGAGATGCAGTTAGCCACACGAGGTAATTATTTGCGACGATTTGTAAATTTGTATTATAATATTGGGTTAATTATTTATGTGGAGACATATGATAATTATTTAACATTTGGGAAAATATATTTAATAATGTGCAAACTTAGTACCCAGTATTAAATGACGAGTCAATGGATTTGTGCACTCGTGGTTTTGAGGTACATGGTTTTACTCTATCACTTGGTTATATTTGTGTGAGTTTGTGTCTATAAAAGAAAACACATGTTTAGTGGTTAAGGTTGGTTGGGTGAGTGGGTTGTCATATTATCGAGTCTTTTTTAGGAGTGCATATGTGAAGCATGACATGTGATGTGTGGATTCATGCTTGGACACATGGAGGATATATTAGAGAGGTTTGATATCTTAGAATTATTCATTTCCATAATGTTTGTGATAAAGGAATATATGAAGGTGTAGTGGTGAGTGATAGGTTCATGGAAGATTCTTGGCGGAGGTGGATAAACAATAGTGGGTTTAATCCCATAGAAGGAGGAAATGAAGAAAAATATTCTTGGTGGAGGAGGACGTATCATGGTGGGCTAATAATAAAAAAATAGTAAAATGAGAGGGGAAATTGGTGGAAGTGGTTTGTTTATGGTGATAAAAATACCACAAGAGAAGTGGAGAATAGAAGCATCGGGAGGAGGTGGATGGTTTATGGTGGGTTGTATCCAATAAGGGGAAAGAGAATAAGGAAAATATTTTAGAGGAGGAGATTGGGATATGGTGGACAAAGGTCAACAAGTGAAAATAAAAGAACATAACTCATTTGGAAATGAAGGAAGGGATATATTCTTTCCAAATGCTAGAAGAAAAGAAAGAAGAAAAAACTAATTCATGATACCTATTCACATCGTAGCAAGATGTTTACAACTTGAAAGGGTATTCCTACTACTCAACTCCATTTTGTAAGGTATGCTCAACTCCATTTTGTCAACTATACTCACAAAACTCTTACTCGAGTGTTTGATGCAAGAGAATCTAGGTCCATAAGATATCTTGCATCAACTATAAACATTTCAAGCTAGATTTCAGTTTTAGTTCAATTTCAATTCAGTTTGAGTGTGTTTTAGTTAGTTTTATGTAATTTTCATGTTGAGAAATTTTTGAACATAAATTCGCCCAAGTGAGGACTCCATATTGTAGAAGGACCAAATGGGTATCTCTAGTTTCAATTGGGTAGATAAAGGATGAGAATTGAGAAAGGTATGGCTTTGCGTATTTTTTTCAACATACAAATTTATGGGTTTTTGGTTTGTATTTGACCTTGCGGGCTTTTAGTATACATTTGGCCTTGCACGAGATTTCAAGTGAGTTGCACCATTATGTTTCATGAACCTATTTAGATAATTTATTTTTCATTTATGAGAATCACCAAGCCAAGTGGATTTATGGGAAACTCAAGACCATTTGACCTTGTAAAAGTTCCTTAACCATTTGAATTTTGTAGATGTTATTAGGTCTTTAGGATATGTGGATAAGGACAAGTGATCTAAACCTTTTGGAATTTCACCAACTAGTTCAAATGAATATATTTGATGATGATATTATCAAGGTGATAATGTCAACATGATGTAATCATGATGTAATAATGACATCACTTCATAAAGATTATAGATTTTATTTTGTCATATGAACACATAGAATTTCCTTGGTCATTGGAATGTGAAGAAATTTCACTTGATATCCATCTACAAAACTTCCACTTTCCATCAGATTGCAAGCTTTTGTTTTGATTATACGAGAAAAATAGGTTTTGAAGGGACCCGGAACCCTTTACAACATGAGATACAAAATACTACTAAAAATATGGGCCAAACTAAACCAGCAACGAACCAATGCAAGGAAACCAAGACAAAAAGAGTGTTGAACAAAAGATAAAACAATAAACCAACAACAACACTCAACAACTACAAAACAACAAAACAACAAAAAACTGCCCGAGGACCAGCAGAATAAAAACAATGAAACAAACGCTAATTCATACTGCTTAAAGTGTTGGCCACCTCAAGCTCTTGGCTCCTATGCAGGTCAATCATATCCAATAGCTCCTTCTTCTCAGCTTCAAAATATATTTTCCACTTATTCTACCTTTTAGTAGTAGGGCCTTTGGTGTCATCTTTCGCACCCTTCTTTCCTTTTCATTTAGCCGTATGCTCCTTCTCCATAAGCTCAGAGAAGTATAGTTGATCTTCTCTTAAATGATTAATACTTTTGAACAAGACATCCAATGAGTCTACACTTTTTTTCATAGAGATATGACACACATGTAGTAGCTTTTTGATGTCTACATTGGTGCCTGCAACCTTAACTTCCAATCTAGCCAAGCTCTATTCACACAGGGATTTGAAATCCTCGAACAAACCTTCAAGGTCCACAATCCTATCAATAAGAATATCTAAAATATAATTTTTCAGCACATTCTTTAGGTTCTCCTTCAAACCCCTAATTTTAATATTCACTTTATTGAACTCCTCAAGAGTCCACTTAGCTAATTTAAAATTACCATTGGCCCCAACCCTAGCCATATCCAGCAGTTGAAAAATTGAGGGAGATTCATCATTTAAATAAGAAAAACCCTCAGAGAGGGGGTCTACCTTCAGGGGCTCTGATTTAGCATTCATCCTCTCAGAGCCTTCCTCACCTTGACCCTTATTCTCATCCTACATATCATCATTAATTAAGTTATAAGCTGATGAGTCCTAAATATTCACCATGATATCACGAGTAGCCTTCTCCTCATCTGAAACCTTGGAATGCTTAACAAGAGCATTAGATAACTAGTATTTCCACTTAGCAATAGATTTCGATGATCTCCTTGGCTGGTCCTTGGCCTTAGAGCCTGGAACATTCTCCTATAAACCCTCCTTTCCACCAGCATCAATTTCACCTCAACCAACAACCAATTCCACCTTCCTGGGAGAAGAATCCTCTGACCCCACCTCTTTTTCCTCGCTATTAGAAATATTAATGCACTTAGGCAAACAACTAATTTCAAGGTAGATCTTCTTCCTCTTTCTCGAAGAGGTGGCCTCAAGGGACTGAGGACCCACCTCCTCCTCTTCATCCCATTCATCATTTTCAACATTCTTGGTATCTGAACCCGAAGAGTCAAACCCATCACTTAGATTCTTCTCCTTACCCATAATAGTAGTGGTAGGGAGGAGATATTTGACATGCTCCACGATTAAAATAATGAGACCCTCATGCTCTTGAATCGATTATCATAATTTGAAGAAGATGATGAACCCTTTGATGATGAAGATGAATTGATTTGAATCTTCTTAAGAAGATGCTTCAACTCATCAATCTATTTTGAATAACATCGATATTCATCATGCCCTATTTTCCTGCAATATGCACATATAGGCCTCTCCTTAGACATGATTCCCCTTTATAGGGAGATAATTCATATTAATGACCTCCTTGCAGAGTGATTCTTGCAATATTCTCCCTTTAGAGTGAGTGACCTCCCTTTAGGCCCTCGAAGAGGTGGCCTCAGGGGACTAAGCACCCACCTCCTCCTATTCATCCCACTCATCATCTTCGGTATTGCAAGCTTTTGTTGGTCATCTATACTTACATACTTTTAACTTGTTTCTTGTCTTTGTGTATTTTTTTATTGTAACCACTTTGTGGGAAATTATTGTTCATCTAAACTTGTGGGATTTCATGTTTGCATAATTTTCTTATGCTACTAAATCTATGGGTTTCCTAACTTCATTTACATTTGTGGGTTTTGGATTTGCTACTAAATTTTATTCAATGGTTCAATGATTCTATTTATAACTGTCAAATCTTGAAATTATCAAATTTCTTGAGTCTTAGAATATAAAATGGAATCATGGTCTTCATGAAGAGATATTCTCAAAAAAGGATGAAAGGATTGACATGTATAAAAATGAATATTGATAGATACAACCATCATGAATAAAAAGACTATCATGAACAAATTTTGATGAAGAGAACACTAGAGAAATGGGGTGTTGTTAGAGAAATGTAGTGACATTAGGAAGATGGAATGAAGCAATTTTTTCTCTATTAACAATCATGTTGTAATTAAATTTTGAATAAACTTAATGAATTAAGTTTTCTTATATTTTTATGCTTCCATTGTGTGTTATGGTTGCAAGATTGGGTTGCTTGATAAGGAACCTTGGTCTCATGCATAAAAATAATTTTGGGGGAAGATGTAAATACTCAAGAGGAAGAGGATAATCAAATCATAGACCTGGTTATCAAGATAAGCAAGGAGAAGAAATTAATTCTCACACTAGTACCCAAGGACGTAGAGGAAGGAGTGATTACTCCATAGGTAAAGGAAGAGGATTTAAAGGAGCATGTTTTAAGTGTGGAGAATATGGGCATAGGGAATTTGAATATCTTCAAAACCAACAAATTAGTAGTAGAGGAAAGGAAAAAAGAGTTTACATAGCACAAGCTAAGGAGGAGAGTTTGGTAAGCATAACCTCACCAATTTTTAGAGAAGAGCATGGAGATGGAGAATCTTTGATGTTGAAGAGATTTACTCTTAAACTAGAGAAGGTACAAGGAGAATCAAAATATAGGATAAATCTATTCAAAAATAGATGTAAGTTAGGATGGAAATTATGAAAATTCATTATGGATAGTGAAAACACTAATAACTTAGGAGAATAAGAGATGGTGGAGAAACTGAAGCTGAATAGGTTGAGGCACCCAATCCCCTACACAGTATCCTATTTGTAGAGGATAAATTAGTTGTTTCTAAGTGAACAAAGCCTTGTTGATTTTTGTGTAGGAAATCATAGAGATGAGATAATGTTATTGAAATGTGTGTACCCTTGTTCTCCTTGTGCTATACAATTCAACACTTGGGTTAATGGCATGGCTTAACTGCCTCACATGGATTCATTAACTTTGGTGGTTGTATCGGGTATTAATAGGTTAATCTTTTGGTGCAACAAAAAAATATGTGCAACAATTGGTATCAGAGCTTGGCTCACGAGATCAAACCCCTCAGTTGTGTGAGGGGGATTTTTGTAAGGTGTGTGCCCTTGGTCTCCTTGTGTTGTACAATGCAACACTTGGATTCGTGACAGTGCTTAACCACCTCCCATAGATTCATTAGCTATAGCAATTGTATTAGGCATTAACGGGTTGATGTTTTGGTACAATGAAAACTATTTGTGTAACAAATGTATGAAATAATTCCAATGGATACATTTCATATTATATTAGGGAGACCTTGGAAATATTATAGGAAAACCATACATGATGGCAAGAATAATTGTATTAAAATCAAGAATGCTAGAAATGAATATGTGATAAATAATTTGAAGGATAAAGATGAGGAGGTTGAGAAGACTAATAGGGTTTTTCTCGTGATAGGAAATAGTTTATTGAAGGACCTAAGAAAGGAGAAGGTATGTTTTCATTCCTACCTAATCCTATATAGGTTAGGAAAAAATAAAGAAAGGAAGAATTTTCAATAGAAGTCCAAGAAATTTTAAGTGAATATACAAAAATTATAATGAAGGAATTATTTGATGGATTAAACTAGTGATAAGTACATGGAATTGATATTGGGTGCAATCCTACCAAATAAGGCACCATATGGAATGAAACCCATGGAAAATGAAGAGGTGAAATGACAAGTGTGAAAGTTTTTGGGTAAGAGATTCGTTAGAGAAAGTCTCAATCCATGTGTTGTACCTATTGTACTAGAACCTAAGAAGGATGGAGAGTGGAGAATGTGCTCTGATTCAAGGGATACCGACAAGATAACTATTAAGTATAAATTTTAATTACCTAAAATGGATGACTTTATGGAATATTTGAATGGATCAAAGTACTTCAGCAATATTTATTTGAAGGCCAAATATCACCAAGTAAAAATTAGAGAGGGTGATGAATGGGAGACAATATTAAAGACCAAGGAGGGATTATATGAGTGGATAGTGATAGAATTTAGGCTAAAAATGGCACCCAATACCTTTATGAGGTTTATGAATGAGGTATTAAATCCTTTCCTTATATTTTTTTATTATTTATCTAGATGATATATCTTATCTTTTTAGTAAACAAAGGAATAACACTTGCTAAAACTTGCTACAAATTAAGGAATTTTCACAAAGGCTAAGGAAAGAAAATTTATTGGTCAACTTAAGGAATTGAAGTTTTATGAAGAGGTAAATAGTGTATCTAGGTCTTTTAGTGTCTAATGAAGGGTTGAGGATGAACCCAAAGACAGTTAAGGAAATAATACATTGGCCTTCACCCAAGAGTATGTTTGAGGCCAAATTTTTTCATGGTCTAGTGATCTATAAAAAGTTCATAAATTTAAATGGTATATTTGCACCAATTATAAAAACCATGAAAGTTGTAAAGAAAGAGTTTCAATGGATAGTTCTAGCAAATAATATATTTTAGTTGTTGAAGAAAAAGGTGAACGAATATCCAGTATTGGTATTTCAAAACTTTGGCAAGGTGTTTCAACTGGATTGTGATGTTAATTGTAGTGCAATTGGAGGGATTTTAAGTCAAGAAGGGAGACCTATTTCCTACTATGAGAAGCTCATTGAAGCTAAGTAGAACAACTCAGTATATGACTAGAAATTATATGCTATTGTTCAAGTCTTGAATAAGTTGAGGCATTACTTGTTTCCAAAGGGATTTTGTGTTGTATATAGACCACCATGTGTTACAATACATCAAAATTCAAGGTAGGTTAAACTAGAGGCATACAAATTGGGTAAAATTCTTACAAAGATAATATTTTGTCATATCTTAGTTTTTTAGTAAACAAAGGAAGAGCACTTGCTACAACTTGCTACAAATTAAGACATTTTCATAAAGGTTAAAGGAATAAAATTTATTGTTTAAATTAAATAAGTGAATTTTTATAAAGAGGGAACTAGTGTATCTACATATTTTAGTGTCTAATGAAGGGTTGAGGATGGACCTAGAGATAAGGAAATAATACATTGGCCTTCACCCAAGAGCATGTTTGAGGCTAGAAAGTTTCATGGTCTAGTGAGCTTCTATCAAAATTTCATCATATATTTCAATGGTATATGTGCACCAATTATAAAAAACATGAAAGGTGTAAAGAAAGAGTTTCAATGGATAGCCATAGTATAGAAGAGCTTTCAACTATTGTAGAAAAAGGTGACTTAATATATAGTGTTGGTATTTCCAAACTTTGGAAAGGTGTTTCAAGTGGATTGTGATGCCAATGTCAGTGTAATTGGAGGGGTTTTAAGTCAAGAAGGGAGACATATTTCCTACTTCTATGAGAATATCAATTAAGCTGAGAGGAAATACTCAGTATATGACTATGAATTCTATGCTATTGTTCAATCCTTGAATAATTTAAGGCATTACTTGTTTCCAAATTAATTTTGTTGTACATAGACCATCATGCATTACAATACATCAAAATTCAAGGTAAGTTAAACTAGAGGTATATGCAAATTTGAATCAACTTAAACATCTAGACATTCACATCATTATATATTTTATATGAAATAACAGAAAATCATAGATCTACAAACTCACAACCTTTTAGAAAAAAGGAAAAATTACAGAGCCTACAAAGGAGATGAGTTATCCTACAAAATTTAGACCATAGAATGACCTACTCCACAATTCACAATGAAACAAAGAAAATAGGTTTTCTTAAAGCTTACAAAATATATAACATAAAAACTTCAAAATTGATAAGAAACCAATGGCTAATCATCCAATAATTTTATGTAAGTAGATACTTAAACCATGAACCCAATATAAGCAATCCATATTGTAGTCCAAATAGTACGTGCTTTCCCATGTGACCAAGGGGCCTAAATCATCCACCCAACATGAATAACCTTTCACTACACATGGCAACAAGGAAGAGGAACATAACAACCATGAAAGAGGGTAGTCACATATTTCCAAATAGGATCTCAAAGTCACCACCTTACAAGGAGAAAACACATGAAAAAATCCACACAAAATATAGTTCCTTTACTATGATCTTCCAATTCTAACCATAGATCCAATTGAAAATATCCATTTGAGAGATAAATTATATGGATTTCGATCTCATATATCAAGAAAATAATTTTAACACACTAAATTTCCACTATAGTCCTTAGGACTCCAACAATTCCTTCTTTAACAAATATAGCTCTAATATCAATATTGGAGAAAATAATAATCTCTGATCCAATTGTTAATCATTAAGGCTCCATTCAAGCTATTATTTTGATTTTTAAGATACAAGTCTTATACTACTACAATAAAAAACATAAAATTATATGCAAATTTGTAAATAAGTTTCCTTAATATGGAATTAGCATGTAGATATTCAACCTCTTTATGATTCTTTTAATAATCAACTTTAACACGCTTAATAGAACCATATTATATAAACTTAAAACAACATTAAAAGGAAGATAATATAACCATAATATAGTAGAAACAAAGAGGCACAAATCAACAACATAAGAATGTAAGAACTCCAAAATATAATGTCACAAAACAAGATTTATGTGGATAAATCCTCTCAATAAAATACACCACCAAGAAGAGAGGCCGAAAATATATTATCTCCAAATACAAAATTACAATATATTGACTTCCATAACTCTTTTTGTGTCTTCACTATGATATTAGCTATCTAGATAGACTTTTCAGTCTTACACACTCCCTCAAGTGCCTCTAAATAGATTTTTCTAACTTATTAATTTCCTTCTTACTTACTACCACCTTGAGAACCTATTAAATAGTTTTTTTATCCCCTCAATGGGCCATTCAATTATGTTTCACATCCCAAAATGTATGCTTAAAATCTGCAAGTTTTCTTAACATAGGATAATATAGGTTGTAACCAAATTAATAACATACTCCATTGGTCACCTAGTTTTTTGTTAGCTCCAAGGTGGTTAGAGACATTTAATATTCATCCCAAAACTAATTTTAAGTATCAAAACACCCTCATGGGAAGTTGGGTGCCCAAAATTGGCATAAAAATCAAGATTTGTTACCTCATTAAATATTAATTATCTTCCTATACATAATTTTTACCATCTCAAGTAAATAAAAATTACCAGTCCAATAAAACCTTTATGTAAGAAATAATTACCATAGTTGGTAAAAAATCATCCTTTGAGTGATTTATAAATAATATTAGGATTTACAAGGTTTTTGAAAAAGTAAGCAGCATTTACAGGGTGTTGTAACCTTCACATCGAGCCACAAGGGCCAAAAACAATCAAGTCCAAAAAACTAATAGAAAGTCAAAAAAAGAACATAAATAACACAATAACAGCGCAATGACCACAGACAAGTAGCAGAGACACAAAACATAGGCTCATACAGCAACTAACTGGCATTGTCCCAGTTTTTGAACATGAGGTCCACAATGTCGTCCCTAACCCAATCTTGATTCTCATGGGAATTATTTCCCTCCAACTCCTCTTTGATCACCATGGACAAGGTGCTAGTCACAAAATGACCCAACTTCATCGTGAAGTAGGTCAGGCCTCTGAATCTTTTGTCAAGCATATCCATCTTGTTTTTCAGTGCATAGAGCTCCTCACCATCATCCATGGTCCTCGGGACCTCGCCATGCTTAGCAACTAGAGGGTGCGAAGACTGAGAGGCCGAAGTCTCTTTCAGGATTTTTTTGTTGTTCGGGGTAGAATGGGGCCCTTCCACATTTTCTTCTTCTTCCTCCTTGGTCTCCTCTTATTCTCTTTTTGACATAGTTTTTTATTCTTTTAAAATTGGATAAATCTTCCTAGACCATCCTCACCTCAAATATGATGAACCCTTTCCTACACCTCCACCCATATACCCCCCTTGTGAGTTTTCTACACCTACCTAACCTACTACTTATCCATCAAAAAATGAATCTAGATCATATACACCTCTTGCTAATACTTTTGAATTCTTATCCATTTTATTACAATCTAAATAAATTTCCAGAAAACCATTAAATCTATTCTCCTTCCACAACTTTCCCTACAACACCTTTTATTTATAAGGAGACCATTTTCATTTATGAGGCCTCTCCTACACCATGCCTCATGTTTCTATTGTAACTAGTAAAATAATCCCTTCTTATGATAAGTTGTTTCAATTCACTATTGACACTTCTCTTATAATGTCTATATTCACTATTTCTATGCCATTCACTTTCAAGAACTCTCTCCTTAATTCTCCTTGTGAGCAACACTTGAATTAAACCCTAAATCATTTCGTTGTTATCATCAATTTTTTCCATTCAAACTTTTATTCCCTTAATCATGTTGGTACTATTATATGGAACAATTACCTTTCTTTTTTGTCTGTTACTATTCAATGGTATTAAAATTAATGTGCAACCATCTTCCCTTATCTTTGGTAATAAAAAAACCATATCCATTTATGATATCCCTACCTATAGTTTGGGTACAATAATAATTCATTTTACTTATTTTTGGGGAAATATATTATCAACATTGGGGGCACATGTCCTAGTTATGTCTTTTCTATGGATTTTCTCCTTTCCTATCCCCTTTCATCTACCTTAAAATAAATTTCATACACTTAATATATGTAATTATTTAAGGGGGAATATCTACCACACTCACATTTTGGTATGCTTTCTTAGCATTATTAATTCATGTTCCCAAGCATTGAGTATTCTTGAATGTGGCCATCCTTATTTGTTTCTCCTAGCAATATAGTACACTAGGATATGCAATTTGTGTTATTGTATTTATACATGGATCACCTAAAAGAAGAGTGTGCTACTCCAAGTGATCTTGAAATGCATCAAAAAATCTAAATAACGTGGCAATAAATCACACTAAAACATGCGAGTTATTGCTACTCATGATGTTTAGTGATAGATTAAGCTAGAATTTGAACCATTTATTTTTCATATAAATTATTTCTTTGTCTCCATGTACATTAGTTATTATCTCTAAATAAATTATTCTAATAATTACATTATTCTCATCATATACAATTTCCTCTCTTATTGTTTCATTATGTGTGTTGTTGTTTTTTTATAAACATGTTTGTGATGTTCCAACCTAGTTGTTTTGTAGATTTTTTATTTTCTAAATTTTTTATTGTTTTAGGATTTATACTCTAATGGTGTTTTCTTCACATGTTTATGTTTTTTTTCTTTGTAGATCCTTCTCCTAAAGGCATGCTTCCCCCACTTGAAATTTCAACATATCCTTTATGATGCATTTAATTTTTGTACTTTATTTTTTTTATGTTTACATAGTTTTTCACCTATTGGTACAAGCTTGCTAAAGTCAAGACAAAATGTAATTTAAAAAATTATATATCTTACAATTTTCACACTATGTTTTTACACTTTTGTTAATGTTGGTCTCCCCTAGCATATTTTTAGGACTATTTATCTCTATGATATCCTTCATCTTCCCCTTGGTGCTAATATGGGCTTAGTGGTTTCATATTTTTATGTATTTTCTTCCTTTCTATGTAAGTGCATTTTTTGCGCTAATATAGTGTCATGCTAATATAGTGTCGTATAGTGGTTATTTATTACCAAATCTTCCACTATTAGATACTTGAACATAAAAATGTAACAATTCTTAGATATAATAGGAAAATGTCAACAAATAATTCCATTTTGCATGCCACTTCATCTTCCCTCTCACCTATTTTTTAAATCTATCTCTCTATATTTTTCATTCTCATTTATTTTGAAGGGAAAAAATCTTTCTAAAATATTATTTTGAGTACATAAATAAAACTCTTATGATTGCAATGATATTTTTTTATTTCAAGCAACTTTGTTCAATTTTTCCAAATTTTTATTATTGTTGTTTCTATAACATCGTAAATTGTGCTCCCTAATGGTGCAAGAATAATTTCATGCTATATTTGACACTCACTTTAGTTTACACCCCCCTACTCCATTTTAGGGCCATTTCTAGCCTTGGCCTTACCTCCAACTCAAGATAATGTATTGATGCTACCCTAAAATACCTTATTGATGACCCTATACCCATATAACTCTACCGAATGACCAAATAAGGTCATCCTAACTCAAGGGACCCCAAACTTGTGATTACCACTTTGAAAAGCATGAAACATGTGGGGACGAGTGCCTAGCACCCTGGCTCCACCACTTCACCCAAAAAATCTAGTCACATGTGAGGTTTGTCCTTTGCATTTTGTGATGTGACCTATAGTGAAGATTTTCCAAAATTAATACTCAACTCTAAAAAAATGTGAACAAGAATTTTTGTTATTCATGATGATTGAAGTTTCAAGAAAGGTATAAAATATGGATTCAAGGATTTATGATTATATTTTACACATCTTCAACACAATTGGACATGATTTCAGCTAGTTTTCTCCTTCATATCTTCGATTCCCTTTGCTGCCCTAAATGAGGTACCTTGTTGTGTTTTGTTTCCCTTGAGTATCACCTTTCTCCTTGGTTGGACCTTGCATCTCCTTGTTTTATTATGTATAAATCCACTCTAACACACTTGAGTATTATTTTTATCTATTATTTTTCTTGTCACTACTTACCACAATCTTAGACACACTTAAGAATTAGAGCACACACTCTTTATTTTATCAGAGTAGCTATTCATGGAGGTATAAATACCAAAATAGGGGTTTGACCAAGGAAAAATACTATATAGCCACCCTCCATTTTATTTATTTTTATTTGTATAGGTGTAGAGGAAAAAATATATATGTTAGAGATCAACATACTAGAGAAACCCAAAAAAAATTAGACTATAATTTGGATAGTACAAAACCCTAGTACAAGGGTGTCCATTGCCCCTATCTTTCCATTTCAGCCCTTGATTTTTGTGAAAAGTTCTTTATCTGTATTGCTTAGATTTGTATTAATTTCTATGATTTTATGTATATGTATATGTAATTGTTCACATTTTTAAATTAGTATTTTATATGAATTAGATTAATTAAATCACATTTTATCAATCTTCCCTCTTTGCAACAAAGGAACATTACCTAGGTAGATTGGCTCTCCTTTTAGGAAGTTATCCAATCATATTGCCTTCATTGGTTTGTGTTCCAATGTTGAGAAAAGAAAATATTGATATGGGTTAATTCACTAGTTAGTCTAGATCTTATTTTTAAACTTAACATTTTTGGTGAACCCAACTTAGCTAAAATTTATATATTTTTTAATTTAATTGCATATATTATTAGAGTTTTTTCTAATTGGTTAAGGAATTCAATTGTATACATTTATAAAAATATTGTGTTTAGCTAGAAAATAAAATAGTTAAACAAGTTTTCTTTATTTTTAGTTTAGAAAACCTAAAACCATAAACACAATCTCTTCTATCCGTAAATTAACATTTGCCATCTTGTAATCACTTTTCTTCTACTTCTCTTAGCTCTTCTCTCTTATATCTTCAACATCTTGGAGAAATCAAGACTATCCAATCAGATTAGATATCTTTCTACAATATTTTCATGTGCTTGATGAGATATTTAGTAGTGATGATTTTTATATGCTATACATGAAGCCCTTGATGACTTCATCTCATTAGAATCATCCTCTAAGACTCTTAAAACATCTATTTATCAACAAATAATTAAAACAATTGAATATGTGAAACAAAAAAATTATTATTCACCTTCATCCTAGTGTTCCTCAACCAAAAACTAATCCTATTGTCACTATTAGAGGTATTCCAAACTCACCTCAACCTCTTGGTTAAATTCTAAACTTCATAAAACAACTCACTCGAAATATTAATCTTAACCAAAATGTGTCCCAACAACCTAATTATCATGCAGTTGCTCACACATACAATAGTCAAAAATAATTTAACATAAATAAACACTAGTTTTTCATACTTCTATTCTACTTTCTCACACTATTATTACTCCTACACCTCATCTTCCTTAGCATGTTGGTAAAGAATATAATCTTGTTGAGAAAATTTGTGTTACTCTGGCTAAGATCTCATTTTTTTAATTGATACAAACTTCATCTACATACCATAGGATGTTATAGGAGGCCTATAGAAGATAGTTGTACCAGCTTATGTTAGACCAAATGATGTAGCAACCTTGTTAGATTCTATCCATGTAGAAAACTTAGATATTATATTCCATCAACATGAATTACCTTCAAAGATTCAACACCAACATGATCCTCTTATGATTCTTTTCACCATTAATTGAGATTGGATTAAGTATACTCTAATCGATAATGGATCATTTATTAATGTTTATAGCATGACCTATTACACAAGATCAGTATAGATACATCTCTCATCAAACCTGATACATTTTCTATTTGTGGCTTTGATAATGGCATTAGATAATCAATAGGTAAAATAACACCACTAGTTGAGGTGGGACCTAGGACTTTTCCTATTCATATCCATGTCATGCCCAATTATGTTTGATATAATATTCTTGTTGTAAATATGAGCAGTTGGTGTTGTCATTGATTCCAACAAGACTGTGTTGTCATTGATGTCTATTGTTGGGTGATATTGTTACAAGAGTATGAGAAGTTGATATTATCCATGCTTTTTTTTTACTTTCTTTATGTTGTCATTAGTAAAGCTACTGGTGTCAACCTCTACTATTACTTTGATAAGATTCTATTGATGGATGTGTTATTGAGTTAATATGTTATATTTGGCTTCGTGGCAATGAGGAAGTGTTGAAGATGATGAGGATGTGTCTCTGATGCTTGGTTTCAAGGTGCTTTTGAGAAAACTTGATAAAATGAGGAAACAATGTGTTGTAGTGGTTTTCTAGGTTACAAAGGTGTGTTCTTGTGTTGCTCCACATTTCTTCTAGATTGAGGGTTTTTCTATGAGACTAAGATATTTTGGTCAGAGGTGTTTAGAGCTATTGTATTCAAGAGTTGGTTTGTTGGAATGTTGTGTAGAAGTTGTGTGAACTGTGCATTGTAGAGGTGTTTGGGAGAAATTTCTTTCCTCCATGTTTCTTCGTAGCTATGTTTTGGGTCTTGTAGATTTGAGGGAGTTTTGATAGTGTCGGTATCTTTGTTCGGCCAAGTTCATGTTTTTGATCCAAGGAAGCCAGTTTCTCAAATTACAATGTATGGTAGAATTATTTGAGTGTACTAGTTGTGTATATTCTTCATGTGGAAGTTGTTGCAAAGGATTTTATTGGATTTTAGGGTGCTTTAGGAATATTATAGATCATGTTCAAGCATGATGTGTCACAAGTCATCCTTGAACTTAAGGAAGTGTGTACTTAAAAGCTTAACGTTGTGTTCACGAGTAATAATTGACCTGGTGTTTACACTACTTGTGATAGATATTTATTATTTGTAGAAGTGTGTTGTAGCATTTTGTTGTTTATGTCGGTCCTAGATAGCACTTAATGTGGTCCGCTTTCACTTCTATCTACCACAAAAGTATTTTGGTGTCGATCTAATTTGAATTTCCACGGTTGATGTGCATAGCCAACCTTGGAGAAGGGTTTCAAGGTTGAAGATGGTATATGCATGAGGTAAGTTTTTGAAGGATGCCAAGATAGATGTGAGAGATTAAAATGATGTGAATTATAGATTTTTAGAGTGCAATATTGAGAAATGTAGTGTGAGCTTTCATGTGTTATTTTGTTGGATGCAGTGAGAAGAAGGTGGCTACAATTTTTCAATCAAACTACAAAGGTGTTGATGACATTGTGGTGGATTCCTTGTTGCATTGAGATGCTTTTCTCTATGTGACATTTATTCTCTATCTTCTTTTCTATTCTAGCAATGATCATTTCTTTCTTTGGATAGTGAGCCCTTCAGTAGTGAGGCCTATTTTATTCAATGTTGATATTAATTATATTGTGAACTAATCATCACCATGAGTTTTTCCTTCTTGGGTTTTCCACATAAATTTGGTGTTCTCTTGTGTATTTTGTTAAGTTTTTTAATTTTTTGTTATTTACTTTTCATCCTAAATCATCATAATAGATTTAATGGTGTAATGAATTAATATGGATCTTAATGTGTATGAGGGTTTTAAAGTTTTAAGGTACAATTTATTCAACCCCCCTCTTAGTTGTTTTGTTCATTCAACAATTGGTATTAGAGCAAGGTTCCTTGGAGAAAATCTTAACCACTTAAGGTAGATCTAGGATGGCATAGAAGAAGGATATATGTATGTTTGATGGAACATAATATGCATTTTGTAAAACATGGAAGGATTTCTATGTTATTTGGGATATGATGTCTAGAAATTAATTCAAGATAAATATACTATACCTACAAATGGTTCAAGCACTGAAGTTGAAATCAATGCCTATGAAAGCAATAGAAAATTAAGGTATTCTCTTTTTAGTAGTCTCACAAATTCTCAATTAGTGTAAGTTATGAATGTGAAAACTGCTAGAGAAATCTAGATAGAGTTCGAAAGCATTTATGAAGCATATGATAAGGTTAAACAAGCTAAGATGCAAAATATTAAGATCACATTGGAGAACTTGTGAATTATTGAAGATGAAAACATTACAAGCTACATGTAGAGGGTAAATAAAATGGTCAATTGCATCAGAGGCCTTGGTGGAAAATTCAAAGAATCAAAAGTGGTAAAGAAAATTATTAGAACCCTACCCAAATCTTATAGTTATAAAGTCTCTACTATTGAGGAATTTGCAAATCTAGATCAATATTCTAGAGATCAATTGTATGGCTCTCTAACTATATTTTAAATGAGATAATTTGGTGCTAATAATGGTTCAAAAGTTGAGACTAATTTTAAGGCTCTAAAATTAGTGAAGACTGAAGAATCAAATCAAGAGGATCTTGATGATGTGTAAGATAACTTTGTGAGAAGTATGAAAAATGATACTGGTAAGTACAAAGGTAATTTTCCTTCCAAATGTTTTAGTTGTGGAATGATAGGTCACTATGCTTCAAGATGTACAAATAAAGTTGTGAATGAAAAAAACAAGTAGAAACAGGGTAAGATGATTAAGAAAAGCTATTATATTAGAAAAGATGCAAGTATTTTTTATGATGAATGCTTGTTCATGGCTTTAAAAGATGAATTTTTTTTTGCTAAATCTGAAAGATGCATGAAAGAATCTCCTATGGAGAGAAATGATAAGATTGAAGATACTTTGGTATCTGCCTTTCATGCTAGACAAAATAAGAACTATTGGATCATTGATAGTAGATACTCTAACCATAGGACCAAATACAAGAGTAAGTGTTCTAAACTTGAAAAGTATGATGGAGGACTTGTTATATTTGGTGATGGTTTAGGTTTTAAGATATGTGGAATAGTTTCAATCAGTTTTGATGGCAAGCATAATACTGATGAGGTTTACTATGTTAAGGGTTTAAGGCATAACCTCTTGAGTGTTGGAAAAATGTGTAGAAAATGACACAATCTTATGTTTCAGGATGATAGATATGAGATCAAAAAAGGGTTTGGAACTGTGATTTCTGCTAGAAGAAGGACAAATGGAAATGTTTATCAAATCAAGGGTGTTGATGGTTATTGCTTCATGACTCGGGTTAATGAAAATTGGCTATGGAATAGGATGATGTGTCACATTAATTTTGATAATATAGTAAGAATCAATTCAATTTGAGTAGTGAGAGATCTACCAGATATTACAAAGCCTATCAATGCTATCTGCAAGGATTGTTAGGTTGGAAAGAAAACAAGAAGAAGTTTCAAAGGAAAAGAATAATATACTACCGGGTTGTTGGATTTGGTTCATATAGATCTTTATGGTCCTAAAAGAGTAATAAGTTTTCAAGGTGACAGGAATTTCATGCTTTTGATTGATGATTATTCTAAAATGACATGGGTTACTTTTCTTAAAGAAAAATATGAAGCCCTAGATAGGTTCAAAGAATTTAAAGTGATGGTTGAGAATGAAATGGACATGTAAGTCAAATTTTTGAGGTCTGACAGAGGTGCAAAGTTCACCTCCAGTGAATTTAACATGTTTTGTGAGAATTATGGCATAAATAATTACTTGTCTACCCCTAGGCATCCTTATCAAAATGGAGTGGTTGAAAGGAAAAATAGGACTATTCAAGAATCTACAAGGACTATGATGGAAGAAGCTAACCTACCAAAAGTCTCTTGGAGAGAATAAATCCATGCTGCTATTTATATACTTAAAAAATTTAAAGCAAAAGGAAACAACACAAAGAATCCCTATGATTTATGGTATGGAAGGATCCCTACTATCAAATACTTTAGAGTGTTTGGAAGAAATTGTTATATTAGAAGAGATGAAGAAAACTTGGGAAAGTTTGATACAAGGTCTGATGAAGGAATCTTCCTTAGATATTCTACTAAAAGAAAATCCTACCTATGCTACAACAAAAGACTAAGAAAGATTGTTGGGACTACAAGTGCCAAGGTTGATGAAATTTTTCAAAACTCAATGATGATAGATGTGTATGAATCAAATGAGATTGAATATAGAGAAAATGAAAAGGTTAAGGAAAAGGAAGTGTGAATTGAAGAGGAAGAACCTCTGAAAAAGACCCCTATAAACCCTAAGTATGTGTGAAGGAATAATTTTGAAGAACAAATCATTGGATATAAAAGAAAAGGCGTATTAACAAGAAGAAAAAATACCGAAGAAGAGGTAAATTTGTATTTACTTTTTGAAGTTGAACCTAAAATAGTGATTGAAGCATGAAAGATGAACATTGGAAAAAGGCTAATAGCTATGGAAGAATAACTACTGCAAATTGAAAAGAATCAAACTTAGGAACTTTTCCCAAGACTTGCAAACAAAAACAAAACTAGCACTAAGTGGGTGTTTAGAAATAAATTGAATGATGATGGAGAAGTGGTAAAGAAAAAAGCAAGGCTTGTGTGTAAGGGCTATTCACAAGTTAAAGGAATATATTTTGAAGATATTTTCTCTAAAGGAAAGAATGAAAGCTATCAGGTTTCTTTTAGCTTTTGTAGCACACAAGGAATTTAAAGCTTATCAAATGGTTGTGAAGTCTTATTTCTTTAATGGAGAATTGGAAGGATTATATATAGAACAACTAAAAGGATTTCAGCTATCAGAAAAACCAAAAATGGTCTATAGATTGAAGAAGTCATTATATGGGTTGAAGAAATCCCCTGGAGCTTGTATCCAAGGTTGGACAAATATTCTATACATAAGGGATTCAATAAAGGTGCCATAGATAGTGATATTCTCTTTAAATTTGAAAAAGATCAAATATTGATTATGGTTGTGTATGTTGATGACATAATTTTTGGAGGTATTGAAGAGATGTGTAAGAAGTTTTTAGAAGAGATGCAGAAAGAGTTTGAGATGTCTATGTTTGGGGAGAAGAAGTTTGAAATGGAAGACTCTAAATCAATATGTACTCCTATGGTTATTGGTTGAAAATTGAGGAAGAATGATGAATCACCTAGGACTGATCATAGCAAGTATAGATCAATAATTCTTGGACTACTATATCTAACTACTACTAGACGTGATATACTACATGTAGTTTGTCTTGGGGCTAGATTTAAAGAAGACCATAAAGAGTCACATGTTGCAGCAATGAAGAGGATATTTAGATACTTGGTCACTCTTAATCATGGCTTATGGTATCCAAATGATAATAATTTCACTTTGAGTTCTTACATAGACACAAATTAGTCTAGTGTTGATGATAGAAAAATTACAAGTGGTGGTGCATTCTTTCTTTGACATAGATTGGTATCATGGCTTAGAAAGAAACAAGATTCGAATTCTTTATATACTATATGTTAGAAACCAAGATCAGACATGCAAACCTAAACACCTTCCATAGAAGAGAAAAACAAAGAAAAAGCAGAGCTTTGCATGAAATGTGCAAATCGATATTATTCAGGAATTCAATATTACAATGAGATGATTTGCTTTATAAAATCAAAGTATGCAACCCTAATGTTGACCTAAAAGCAACTCAACTAAATAAAGCTTACTTATTAATTATGTAAACTAATTATTACCTAAGCAAAACCTAAATAAAGTTATGCAAGTGTAATTAAATATTAATTACACTAACACCCCCCCCATAAGTGTAACTTAGGGAGACTAGATAAGCATGCACCTAAAACTAAGATGAATGCAAGAAAGTATGAATGGGTCCTGACAACAAGACCTGATCAGGTACCCATGTACAAATGCAATAATGAGGTAGAGAAGGAAAACCCAGTGGGATAACCCCCCTACAATGCATTGACTGCTATAAAGAAGCACTGGAAGAACATTGTGGAGTAACACTGGAACCGCAATCTGACAAGCAAGGAAAGATACTTTTGTCTACAAGAAACCATATCGGAATCATAATAATGCAACAGCAGACCCGATGCCACGAAACACTCGAAAACACCAAACAGGAACAACCCTGAAATCCATAAAGCAACAGTAGATGATATGATGATGATAGAATCTAGAAGTCATGAATCTTGATGATGATGCCAAATTGAGACTAAAAATTTTCCATGGGAACAAGTACCATTAAGACTCAGGAACATTAACCATAAATTTAATGGCCCTCAAACTGAGATGGATCCAAAATGAATCTGATATGTGTCAAGCTAAGAAAAAAATGTGTCCAAAAGAAAATAAGAAACCAGATTACAATTCATGATATTTTTCATCAAAACAAGATGAAGATCAAAGTGCATGCACACTCTAATCAGATTATTATGCAAGAAACCCCCCAAGTGAAAAACACAAGCTTTGAGTTCAAGGACCTGCAAAATTAAACTAGAGAAAAATCAGAAAAAACTACCAATACCACTGGATTGCAATCAGAATCAACTTTCCAATGGTATCTCATTTGTGAAAAAAAGACACCGTACGCAGAAGTTACACCCGATTTTTTCAAAGGTGCTCCAAAATGGCCAATATGGCCTACAGGTAGCCCAGGGGGCTAAAAAGAATTCGGCCCATGGTCCTATGTGCGACCAAGGGCTGCAATGTAGGGGGTTGCGGTGGAGCCCCTGGTCCTCCATAAGACAGCGAAAGGTGCTGAGAGTTCGGCTAGGGGTTGGGCACGGGCCATAGGTTCTCCACGTGACCATTGGTGAGCCCTTAGGGGCTGGATGGGGAGTCATCGGCGTATGGGCTGAGTGTCGCCCGACGGCGGCAGACTGGTGGCCGGTTGGTGGCCGCCAGGTTGCGGAATCCATTATAACTAGCGGCACAAAAAATCTGCAAAAAAATTGATTTTAAATATATTTTTTTTGAAATCTATGCCTCAGAAAGCATGTTAGGGAGGCCATACGGCCTCCCTGGCAAAATTTTTTTGCCTCAGAAATCAACTGCTCAAAAATTGATGATTTGACAAGCATTTCTAGGGTTTTGGGGCGTTGCAAATGCGATGGCGGTGTCCGTTTTGCTCCAAGATGCTCTGAAAAATAGGCTACCTCTAGAGCTTCCAAAAGAACACCGAACTTGAAACCCTCACAGATCTGGAAAATGATGAACAAAATCTTTAAAATGAAAGCCATTCTTGACTTTTTCCAGCACTTTGAATCCAATGGTGAAGCCCGATCTGATCCAAGACACTACATAAATGAACTCAAGGTATGATACCCTCGAGGAACCCCGAATAAACTCTACTATGAATTTCTCTAGAATTTGAGAAGGGGCTGCATGTCAAGGCTCTGATACCATGTTAGAAACCAAGATCAAACATGCAAACCTAAACACTTTCCATAGAAGAGAAAAAGAAAAGAAAAAGCAGAGCTTTGCATGAAATGTGCAAATTGATATTATTCAGGAATTCAATATTACAATGAGATGATTTACTTTATAAAAGCAAAGTATGCAACCCTAATGTTGACCTAAAAATAGCTCAACTAAATAAAGCTTACTTATTAATTAAGTAAACTAATTATTTTGTAAGCAAAACCTAAGCAAAGTTATGCAAGTGTAATTAAATATTAATTACACTAACACTATAGAGGTTGAGTACATTGCAACATCTTGTTGCACACAAGTGTTATGGATGAGGAAAAAATTGAAGGATATTAGGGTAGTGTATGATGAACCAATATCTATCTTTTGTGACAATACAAGTGTAATAAATATTTCAAAGAATTTGGTGATGCATTCAAGGACAAAACCTATTTCAATCAGATACCACTTTATGAGAGAGAAGGTTGTGAAGAGTGAAGTAAAGCTTGAATATGTTCCTACAAAGGGTTGGATTGTTGATATAGTCACTAAGGCTCTTCCTAAAGATACTTTTGAGTATCTCTGAGAGAACTTAGGTGTTATTGCCCCTCCTTTCTTAAACTAAATGCATAAGGAGATACATTAGTCTAGTGGGTCTCAAGATTTATTATTTTTTCTAGACTAATGTTGGTGGCTACCTCTCAGGGGGGGTATGTAGTAGCATTGTTGATGATTGAATTAAAAAAAGTGTGTGTTGTCATTGTGCATTGGTTGTTGAATTGGTGTAGTTTGGTGTGTGCTCCTAAAGGGAGTATACAAAGAAATAAAGGGAGAGAATAAATAATGCAATTAATTTGGTCCTTTTCCATTGATGTCAAAGGGGGAGATAAAGTCATGTGAAAAAGAACAAGTTATCAAGGGAAATATAGCCATGTGGAAAAGAAGAAAGTTAAGATGGAGAGAGAAAGTAATAAGCTAGTTGAGTAAGAAGGAGAAGTACTATGAAGAGTTACAGTATGTTGGTATTCAGAACTGTTATGTCTTTGATAGTTTTTTACATCATTTGTTGCCATCAATGACAAAGAGGTAGATTGTTGCAAGTATGAGCAGTTGATGTTGTCATTGATGTCAACAATCCTATGTTGTCATTATTGTCTATTTTTGGGTGAGATTGTTGCAAGAGTATGAGCATTAGATGTTATCCATGCTTTGTTTAGTTGCATTATGTTGTCATTAATAAAGCTATTTGTGTCAACCTCTAGTGTTTATTTGATAATCTTATATCTATGGATGTGTGGCTGAGTTACTATGTTGTAGTTCGCTTGGTGACAATGAGGAAGTCCTGAATATGATGAGGATGTGTCTTTGATGCTTTTTTTCCAAGTGTTTGTAAGAAAAAATGATAAAAAGAGAAGACAATGTGTTGCATTGGTGTTTTGGGTTATAAAGGTGTGTTCATGTGTTGCTCCAAATTTATTCTATGTTGAAGGTTTTCCTATGTGATTCAGATAATTTGGTCAGAGGTGTTCAAAGGTGTTGTATTCAAGATTTGGTGTGTTATATCATTGTGCAAAATAATTTATGTTCACCAATGTGTGAACTATGCATTGTAGAGGTGTTTGGGAGAAAGGTCTTTGCTCCATATTTCTCTGCAGTTGTGTTTAAGGTCTTGAGGATCTAAGGGAGTGTTCATAGTGCTAGTATCTTTGATCACTCAATTTCATTCATGGTTTGGATCTAATGAAGTCATTTTCTGAAGTTATAGTGTATGGTAGAACTGTTTGAGTGTGTTGTGTGTGTACATTCTTCAAGTGTAAGTTGTTGTGAAGGAGTTTGTTGGATTTTATGGTGTTTGAGGAATATTCTAGATCATGTTCAAGCATGATGTGTGGTTCACAAGTCATCCTTAGAATTAAGGAAGTGTGTACTTAAAAGCTTAATGGTTTTTGCACAAGTAACGATCGACTTGGTGTTTACACTACTTGTGATGGATAATTATTATTTGAAGAAGCTTGTTGTAGCATGGTGTTGTTGATCTAGGTCCTAGCTAAGATGTATTGTGATTTTCTTTCACTTTTATCTACCATAGAAGTGTTTTGGTGCTAACCTAATTTGAATTTGCATGGTTGATGTGCATAGCTGACCTTGGAGAAGGGTTTCAAGGTTGAAGACAATATAATTATGAGTTGAGTTGTTGAAGGATGTCAAGATAGATGCAAGAGATGAAAATTATGTGAATTATAGAGTGTTAAAGTATGAAATTGAGAAGTGCACTATGATCTTTTATGTGTTAGTTTACTAGATACATTGAGCAGAAGGTGGCTACAATTCTTCAATCAAACTATGAAGGTTTTGACAACATTGTGGTGGATTCCTTGTTGCATTGATATGATTTTCTCTATTTAACATCTCTTATCTATATTGTTTTCTATTCTAGTAGTGAGCCTTTCTTTCTTTGGGAAGTGATCCCTATTGTATTAGATGTTGATACTACTTATATTATGAGCTAATCCTCACCATGGTTTTTCCCTTCTTGGGTTTTCCAAATAAATCCAGTGTTCTCTTATGTATGGTGTTAAGTTGTTTTAGTTTCTATTATTTAATTTTCATGCTAAATCATCATAACACATTTAAGGGTTTAATGAGTGAATGTGGATCTGAATGTGTATGAGGGTTTTGAAGTTTTAAGTTACAAAAAATTCACTCCCCCTCTTAGTTGTCTTGTGCATCCAATAATTCTTCTTGGTAGATCGTGGATTCCTACCATGGGGTGAATCCCATTAACTCTTCACCATGCAATGAATTTTTTTTACAATAACAAGCTTTATATTGGGTAAGTGGATCCAAATCTAGAAATTTTCTTAGAATTTGAATATGGAAATCAACTTCCTAATTTCTAAATCTCTTAGTACTTTGATTAAATATTTAAAAGTGGAACCATTTCCTTCCAATGATAATGATATTGTTGATTGTAAATCACCTATGATTATTCTCTTTCGTGATGATTGATGTTTGTTAGATTTTAGATCTTATTTTATTGGAGAGTATAAAATATCAGTATCAAAGCTTGAAGAGCCAAATATTTTTTTGGTGGTATCTACACAATATTTTCCTTCTTCTTTACAAATATATAAACTCGACACTACAAATTCTTCTACTTTGACAACTGATTCTAGTTATACCTCTATTTTTATGATGCCACTAACTCTTATCCACCATCTTCAACAAAAATGACATCTATTTATGATCGAGGTTTTGAGATCTCTCAATTTGGGTACAAAGATAATGGTTGTGGTATAAATGAATAAGGTATCTAGATCCCCATAGAGCTTAATTCACAATTTGATGTCTAGTCTTGGCTACCACCCTTTAAAACCCACAAAAGCCTGTTGTCAAACCTACCTTAATGAAAATATGATATTTCAATCTTAAAAATCTTCAAGATCAACACTTAATCTAATCCATCCTAAAATGATAGAAACAAGTCCTACTTCTAGTACACATTCAATTTATTTCTTCTCAATCAACAAGTCCATGGATGAATTCTTGGGATTTTATGAACACTTGCCTTGATATCATCATGATCAAAAATTTCCTTATTGTTTAAATGTTGACGAATACTTTGGGAAACATGATTTTTTTTAGATGACACTTCAATTTCTCAAGAAACTCCTCAATAATACCCTCATTCACCTGATGTCCTAGATCATAGTACTCTTCTTTTTGGAGATATTGTCGATGTCTTGATGGGCCCGAATATCCTTAAGAAGGTTATATTAATTGGGAAATACCTTGAATATAATAAAAAACATGAAAATTCTACTCTCTTACATGAATTTCTTGAACTCTTTTCTTCGTAATACTCAGAGATGCATGGTATTGATCCTAAGGCAGTGAAACATAATATCATATTGCATTTTTATGCCAAGCTGCTAAGAAAAATATTTGAAAAATGAATACAAAGGTGGCATTGTTAGTTAAGGCTAAGATTGGGAATATTCTACAAGATGGATTTATCTTCCCTATTGATAATTCATTGGATATCAAATATAGTTATTACTAAACCCAATAATCATATTTGAATGTGCATTGATTCTCATTATGTCAAAAAAGATTCTTTAAAAGATGAATTTCCTCTTCCTAAAATTGATATGATCATTGATTCTACTATCGAACATGCTTTATTCTCCTTTATGAATGGCTTCATGAATATATTCACAACATCTTGGAGGACTATATTGATGAAATCTTGGCCAAGGTCTTTTTTGCATTAGGATAATTCCAAAATAATCTATAAATTTTTGAATGAATTCGTAAATATAACATGCACTTGAATCCTCATAATTGTGTGTTTGGTCTTTATAGTGGAAATATTTTGAAGTTAATTATTTTCATAATGGTATTGAGGTGGAAAAAAATTAAATTGATGCTATAATCAATATTCCACCTCCAAAAAAATCTCTCAACATAATAGTTTATAAGGAAATATTTAAGTTTAAGACGGTATAGTGAAATAAATGTGGGTTGATTAATTGGGATGGTGCAGGTGTTGGGTTTGTGTAAGTGGGTGTGAATCCTGCAATATGATATTACCTAAATGTAAGTATCTTCCTGTGCATGCATAGGGGTGGGTAGATCAAGGTGGTTTGTTTCATTTTGCTTCATCCTCTCTTTGCTTAGTTTTTATTTTAGTTCATGGGGGGTAGTCTAGAGTGTTTTGTGCCTAGGGTAAGGCGTTCTGAATGAGGTGGGGTTCTTGATTGATTGTCTTTGTTTCTTTTCTTCCTTTCTATTATTTTCCCTCATTTTAGTTGAATGAGGGTTATCCTTGGGCTGTCTGAAGGTCTCTAATATTCTTTGAGTTTCAAGCTCTTATGCTCTAGGGTTAGTGGTGTAGGAGCACCTAGGAAACTAGGAGAAACACTAGGCTTAGACAATTTTGTTTTGTTGTTATAAGGTCATGTTGACCAATGAAAATGAGGGAGTGGCTTACTAAAGGACCTTGGTGAGGAGCTATTAGGAGTGGAAGAGATAAGGGGTTTAGTCACTCATGTTGGTTAGTTTCTAGGAAATTGGCAAAGGTGGCAAAATGGAACATTTTGCACTTTTTCCACCTTGTAACCATAATGTATGACCAAGGAGGTTGTAACCACTAGAAAAACCTATTTAAGGATTGCCTTGACCTATGTGAAAGGTTGGAAGGCATTACAAATTCTGTAGTTTGAAAATTTCATGAAAGACAAGCGAGGAGAGTAGGAATAATAGCTAATATTTCTGTGTTTTGTTCTGGGTGGTGTATTAATGGCATAACTAGGCTTTTTTATGGGTGTGGAATGTGATATAATTGACTTCCAAGATTTGTTTGGGTATGTAGGTAGTGTTTCATTGTTTAAACCTTTTAATTTCAGTTAACTAGGTTCTTGTTTTTGGTAGTTTTGACTGGCAAGCTGCAATAAATGGAGTCCTAGACCACCTTTCGCCTGTACCTGGTGTATTGGCTCTTGGAAATAGTGGATAGGCTCCATGACTATATTTTTAGTAGGGTTAGGAGTTATTAGGAGGCAAACAAGCATGAAAGAAGACCTTTCCTAGGCGAGCAAAACAGTGCCCGGCTAGGAAAGTCTAGAGGTGAAAATCACCTAACTTGCAGGGGAGACCACTCCATGAAAATTCCCATGGTAGAAAGGTGGAGGAAGGCCATATAGTGGTTTGGTAGCTGGTAAGAGGCTTCATCAATCAATTTGGTGGAAGAACTCTTTGACAGTCCAACCATGTGGCCAAGAAATGAAGAAAAACCCCACATTTTGCTAAATTTGGTGAAGTAACCTGTGTATGGAAAGACCATGCATAAGACCTTGGAAATCTTGAAGAGGTTGGTATAAGGACCAAGAAAATATAGAGAAGTTTTGGGGTTCTTTGGGAAATTTTTGTGTAAATTCCATTTTTCTCGAGTTAGGAGGGCTAAAAGGGGCTCTAGGGTTGTAGCCTTTTTAACCCTAAGTGAGGGTTTGGAGGGAGCGATGGAGAAAGGGAGTTTAGTGGTTGATTGATAACCCTAAGAGGATGTCAAGAAGCATGTTTCCACATCTCTACACCCCTGCAAGAATCTAGTTGAGTGTTGTGAGTGTTTGGCCTTTAGGGTTGATTAAGGGTCAAGGGTGAAACAGAGGTTAAGCTTCCAGTTTTGGTTGTGTTGTGTGACATGGATGGAAGAGGGGATGGCTAGTAGAACTAGGGTATCTTCATTTGAGTCAGGACCTAGAGTTTGAGTTGGTGGAGAGAGCCACCAAAGGGAATTGCTAAGGTGAGACCCGAAGCATGGAATAGTGAGTGTTCCATCTATACCCTCTTACACCAGATTGGTATCAGAGCAGTGAAAGGTTTAGGATAGTGAATTGTATGCCAGAGGTTGAATCAAGCGGTTCCAACACCATGGTGACCAATGCTGAATTGGCAAGGGATCTGATAGAGCAACAAGAGAAGAACAAGCAACTTGAAGAGATAGTTGAAGAGATGAAGTAGAAGCTAGAAGAAGTGGTAGAGGCTATAGGAAAAATGAGGGTACAGCTAGCAGTGGTTAGAGACAAGGGTGAAGATCAGGTTGAGGAGGACATTGAACCAGACCCTGATCCTCCACTGAAGGAGGAACCCTTCCTCAAGGCATTGAAGGCTTTGAGTGGTAAAGCATTAGAAGGTATTCCCATCTTTACAGGTAGAATGGATGCTGAGTTGGTCATGGAGTGGATAGAAGAAATGGAGAATCACTTTGAGTGTAATGGAGTGACTGAGGCACAGAAGGTGAAGATAGAAAAATCAAGCTTAAGGGGACAAGCACTGACTTGGTGGAAGTTCCTACAAGAAGAAAGGGAGAATGAAGGTGAGAAGCACATTTCTAGTTGGAAAGCTATGGTGGCCAAAGTGAAGGAGTATTATCTACCAGAAGGTTATGAGGTCCAACTACATAAGAAAAGGAAAAACCTTAGGCAAAGGGACCTAGATGTAGCTGCTTACACCGAGGAGTTTCAAAAACTTAGTCTTAGGTCTAGGGTGCAAGAAGTGGAAAGCATCAAGGTGGTGAGGTATCTAAATGGGCTCAAATGGAACATTCAAGAAGAAATGAATCTCTTTACCCTAACCAACCTCCATAGTTGTTTTCAGATGGCTTTCAAGGTGGAGGAGAAGCTAAAAAAGAAACAAGACTCCAACTCTAAAAGTAGAGGCAAAGGCAGAGACCAAAGAGATCAAAGAGATCAAAGAGGATAGCGAAGTGGCTACCAAGGTAGAGGCAATGACCAAAGAAACCAAGGAGAATCCAAACTCACAGAGCATGGTAGTGAAGCACCTTCTAGAGGAGGGTATAACAGAGGAAGAGGTTCTCAAGGAGGATCCAATAGAGGAAGAGGAGAAGGCAGGAGCAATTCATACTTTGCAAACATGAAGTGCTACCATTGTGGCCAAGTTGGTCATCCAGCTTATAGGTGCCCAGAGAAAGCATCATCTTCAAATGCTGATAAGAGAGTGGCTTATGCACAAGACGAAAAAATGAGTCCTAAGGCAACTAAGGTCAGTCACATTGAATCTGAGATGGGGGAGAGTTTGATGTTCAAAAGAGTCTTGATCAGACAACCGGTCAAGGAAGAACCCAAACAAAGAAGAGCTCTATTCAGGGTAAGGTGCAAGATACTTGGTAAAGTGTGCAAGGTAGTAGTAGACTCAGGTTCAATACATAATATTATCTCAGAGGAGGCAGTAATAAAATTGAAATTGAAAATGGTACCCCACACTAACCCCTACAAGGTCACATGGCTTAACAAAGGACAAAGTGTTTTAGTGAATGAGCAAGTAACGGTGGAGTTTTCCATTGGAGGGTACAAGGACAAGTTAGTTTGTGATGTTTTACCCATGGATGCATGTCATCTACTATTAGGCAAACCATGGCAAACTGATAGGAGTGCCATGTATGATGGAAAGGAGAATACAATCTCATTTAAGAAGGATGGAAAGACTTTTAAGTTGTAGTCACTATCAGAGGAGGATGAAGGATAGTCAAAGAAACCAAGAGTGCTACTAAGTAGTGGGAAAGAGTTCCTCAACACCTTACATGAAGGGGGAGAAGGATATGTAGTTCTATTGGAATCCAAAGAGGAAGATAAGACTGAAAAACCAGTCATACCCGGAGCAGTCCAGAATTTACTTGAGAAGTACAAAGACATAGTAAGTGATGGCACACCTGCAACTTTACCTCTTAAAAAGCTATTAGTCATCAAATTGACTTCATACCTAGAGCATCATTACCTAACGAAGTAGCATATAAGCTTACACCAGATCAGAATTTGGAAGTGGCTAGACAATGTTGGAGTTGAGAAGATACAACACCACAGAAGCCCAAAAGATCTTTGCAAGCAAATAACCTGTTACAAGGAGAAGCAAAGAGAAGCAACAAAGGAAATGCTCAAGAATGTGGAGCAATGTATTCACCTGAAAATGTAAAATGAATAATGATACAAAAGATAGTTTTCAACTATTTATAGATGAAAACCCTAAAAAGGAAAACCCTAGGCTTACACAATAATAATTAATAAAGTAATTAATTATTATGTACCTAATATTAGCTTAAGTGAAAAAGAGGTAAAAGGGAACTTTACGTAATTAAACGAATATTTTTTAATTAATAAAGTAAATTTCCAATTACTCTAACACCCCCCCTTAAGATAGACATAGGGAGAAGCTAAAACCTAGAAGAAGCTACTGAAAGGAAAAGCAATGGGTCCCGACAACAAGGCTAGATTAGGTACCCAAGTACAAAGAAATCTCTATGAAACAGAGAAAAGGAGAAAACCCAATGGGAAAAACTCCTCTCCAAAAAGAGATAGAACAACATGCTGAAAGAAACATGAAGGAAGGAAGGCCTCATAAAGACCTCCCAAGGACAACTTCCTTCACCCCAAGCATAGAGCACAACTGAAGATAGCGCGAAGATGCAAAAGGTTTCGTGAAGATGTCTGCAACCTGCTCGGCAGTGGGAATATACTCCAAGATGAGAGAACCATCTTGAATCAACTGTCTGATGAAATGCATATGAAGCTCAATGTGCTTCATCTGTTGATGCTCCACTGGGTTGCATGAAATGTGTATAGCACTCTGATTGTCACACCAAAGAATAGTGGGACTATCAGGAAGAAAACCAAACTAAGTCATCAACTGACGAAGCCATAAAATCTCCTGACTAGCGACCACAACAGCTCGGTACTCAGCCTCTGTAGATGATAATGCATGAGCAGTTTGCTTCTTGCACAACCATGTGATAGGACTAGAGCCAAGACAAAAAACAAAGCCAGAAGTAGACTTCTGATCATTGACTTCACCAGCCCAATCTGAGCAGAAGGCCAAGATCTGTCATCTTAAACTACTCCATCAAGGCTAGCTGAGAATTTTGAATCATAGAGGATGAGCTACCTATGATGAGAAGATCATCATCATATAGCACAAGAATCAGTATCTCACCCTTAAGATGTTGAAAATAGACCATGTGATTAGAATGATACTGAGTGAAACCAATGGAGAGCAAAAACGAGTCCATCTTCTTATACCAAGCCCGAGGGGCCTATTTGAGACCATATAATGAACGCTGAAGTCTGCAAACCAAAGAAGTATCATGAAAAAATCCCTGAGGCTACTCCATATAGATCTCCTCCTGTAGGTCACCATGCAAGAAGGAACACTTCACATCCATCTGAAGAATGAGCCATCCTCTAGAAGCTGCAAGTGATAGTACAAAGTGAATAGAATTCATCTTGGCGACAGGGGAAAATGTCTCAGAGTAATCAATACCCTCAACTTGTGAGAAACCCTTCACAACAAGACATGCTTTGTACTTATCAATAGAACCATCAGCAACATACTTGGTGCGATAAAACCATCGACACCGAACCATCTTTCTACCCTTAGAAAGAGAACAGAGATCCCATGTACTATTCCTCATCAAAGAAGAATACTCCTCCTCCATGGCACTATCCCACTCAAGGTGACCTGTCACCTCTAAAAATCTTTGAGGATCCTCTGAAAGAGCATGATTCAAAAGACTAGAACCCGCAGTATGAGAATGGGTGCGACGAGTGTCTGAAGGATCACTGGCCATAGATCCTGCTGCCTCAATAGTAAAGCGAGCCCATTTGGGCCTCTGAGGTGGAGCAAGTGGAGGTGGAGATGGGGGATCATCAATATCCTCATCAGAATCATCCTTAAAATAATCCTGAAGAGCTGTAGTGGGTGGAGTAGGTAGTGAAGTGGACACTGGAGATAGGGTATCAACTAGAGGAAGGCCCTCATCAAACTAAACATCCCATCGAAACAGGACCTGTCTAGAATTAGGATCAAACAATCTGTATGCCTTAACATCCTCATAGTAGCCGACAAAAATGAGGGGTCGACTCTTCCACTTCATAGCTCTCCTTTGAGCATCAGGAATAAAAGCCCATGGCCCACTACCAAATACTCGAAATGTGAAATATCAGGCTTGTCATGAGACCAAGCCTCCTCAGGAGTCATATGTCGAATCGCCTTGTGAGGCATTCGATTCTGAATATAGTTGGCACAATTGACTGCCTCATCCCAAAAAGATGAATCCATGGACTTCGACTAAATCATACAATTAGCCATCTCCCGTAAAGTCCTGTTCTTTTGCTCAATGATACCATTTTGCTAAGGGGTGTAGGGAATAGAAAACTGATGCTGCAAACCATGCTCAGTGCAAAAATCTCTGAAAGCCTGATTCACATACTCCCCCCCATTATCTGTATGTATCCACTAGATAGAAAGACCAGACTGCTTCTATACAAATGTCTTGAAGACACGAAAGGAATCAAAGACATCAGACTTGTACTTAAGAAATTACAACCATGTGCGTCTGGAGAAGCCATCAATGAATGTGAGTACATACTTGGCCCCTGAAAAAGGAGTGGGAAATGACATGAGGTCACTATGAATCAACTCCAAGGGTGCCAAAGCATGAGTGGTACTTCCCTTCGAAAAGGGATCCCTGTGATGCTTGCCAAGCACACAACCATGACAAACACCATCAGTGCAGGAGATCTGTGGAAGACCAAGAACAAGTGACTATGTACTCATCTACTGAAGATATCTGTAATTGACATGGACCAAACGCTCATGCCAAAGTTGACTCACCGAATCTGCATGTGCTATAAGAGATGAACCTGTACCCTCAAAAGGCATAAATCCGTCAAATCTATAAAGACGAGATGCAGTATCAACACTACCAGTAGCCACAACCAAATTAGAATCATGGAGGTCCCGATAAATGGACAAGAGGTTCGTCAAAATTTCAGGAGCAACCAAAACATCCTGTAGAGTGCCCCCATCCAAAGAGATAGAACCTGAACCCAAGACGGAAAGCTATGAAGAGTCATCCACTGCAATCTATGAAGTACCACAAGAGGCAAGAGAAGTGACCAATTGCTGAGTGTGAGTCATATGGTGAGAAGCACCAGAGTCTAAAATCCAAGTGGACCCATTGGTCGATGCTCGTGCAGTGAGAGCATGACCCTTCCCTTTGGTGGAAGAAGAAGAAGACTGAGGTGAGGAGATATGTTGCTGCTCCATGGCATCCTCTAAAGCCTCTAATCGTTTCCAACACTTGGAAACTGGATGACCTTGCTTGCCATAGAAACTGCAAGTGTCTCTTGATTTCTCCTTAGTCTTGGAGGAAGACTCACTAGACTTTGAAGATTTCCCATGTTTTTGATTAAATGGTGGTTTAGAATCAGACTTAGTAGGTGTTTTGGAGGAATGCTCACTGCTTGCAAAATCTTTCTTAGGCCTTAGTTTCTACTTCTATTTCCCCTTTGGTGACTGAGTAACCAATGCTTTGCTCTTTGAACCTGAGAGCATATCCATCAGAGAAAGGTGAGACTATTCCTGAGACAAACACTCACAAAACAAATCAAAGGTAGGCATGGCAAAACTAGAACCCAAACCATCCATGGTGGAGTAGAAGGAGGAAGCAAATATCTGAAATGGACCATGAAGCTTCAAAAGAATCAAGTAAATGCACTCTGTGTCTGTCTTGTTCTTTCCACAACCTTGTAAAATAGTGCGGATAGTTTAGAACTTGTTCAAAAAATCTTCAATAGTGGGAAATAAATCAGGTAATAATGGAGTCAGCTCTGCCTTAATCTGTAATGTGCGAAACTCATTAATGGCCCCAAAAAGTGTCTCAAACTTTAGCCACATGGCTCGAGGAGTGAGCAAAGCATCAAGGTGAAACAAAACACTATCTGAAACATGCATGCATAAGAAACCCATAGCCTCATCCGGCTTGTTCTTGTGCTACATAATCTCAAAAGGATGCTGCAACTAAGGCTGAACCTCATCTAAACAAGACCATAACCCTCGTGACCTGAGTAGCCTCATCATGCAAGACTTCCAAGTGTGATAGTTATGTGATGTGAGTAGCTCAACAGAAGAGTCTGCCATGAAACCCTGCACCTGTACCTGCTTGTGTTTTTATTATTATTTTTTGATCTTTCAGAATAGACAGAAGATGCAAAAGGGTTTGTATTTTTGAGAGTTTTGGTGTTCTAGTTTTTTTATATAAATGATAGAAAGCAAGAGAAAAACACCACCCACAAAAGATAAACCCAAACCCTAGTACAAATTGAGAAGAAGGAAGCAATGCATAAGCAAAAAATACTTCAAAATAAATTCTTGTGTACCTGGTGAAAATTCTGATAAAATAGATCACATCACTAAATAGAGCATGTTGAGAGCTTTCCAATGCCTATTCAATTTTGAAAAATGGAGTCCGCTTGCACCTTCTATGAGCCCGAAAGTGAAGAAAGAAGAACTCAGTTTGACTGGTAAAAAAATCCAAACTAGTAATTTTTTTTATAAAATTACCTACACCATCAGATTGGTGCTGAAACCAGCTTTCCAACGCTTCTTCCTGTTTGAAAAACAGACCTAAAATGCCTGAGTTATGCCCGATTTCGTGAGAGAGCAAAAAAATTTCCTATTAGACTCCTCTAGCACCCGGGAGCTAAAAAAAAGAGCCCCTGGTCGCGTGGGAGGACTAGGGCGCCGAAGCTAGGCCGGAGCCCTCGATCACCATATGACCTGGCAATAGGTTTGTTAAGCCCATGGGGGCTAGAGGGGCCGAATTGGGTCAGCGAGCTCGCAGGTGGTGAGCCCGGCAGCGACGAGCTCGACGCAGCACAGTGGACGGGCTGAGCGAAGGGCGCTCGATGGAGCAGGGTGGGTGAAGCAGGCTTGGTGAAGTGAGTGCGTGGGCAAAGTGAGCTCGGTGGAGCCAGGGTCGGCCGAGGTGGTGCGGCGGTCGACATGAGCGGTCCAGCGGCCGACGGGCGGTGCGGTGGAAAAAAAATGCATGGGTCGTGCAAACAAAAAATCAAAAACCTTTGTTTTTTTGATTTTTTAAAATTCTTTTTTTTTTCTAAGGGGGCCGTATGGCCAAACCCTAAAAAAAATTTTGCAACCCTGGTTGACTGTGGCCAAAATTGATGATTTGACAATCGATTTAGGGGTTTTTGGGCGCTATAAATCCAATGGCACTGTCCGTTTGAGCCCAAAGTGAACCTAAAATTCAGAGTATGCTGATTCCACAAGAAGAAACCTTAAAACCCTAGATTTGCTTCCAATGCAAAATCTCAAAACAAGAACAAGTAGCTGCAAATCTGAAGCTCTAATACCATGTTGGAGTTGAGAAGATACAACACCACAGAAGCCCAAAAGATCTTTGCAAGCAAATAACCTGTTATACAGAGAAGCAAAGAGAAGCAACAAAGAAATGCTCAAGAATGTGGAGCAATGTATTCACCTGAAAATGTAAAATGAATAATGATACAAAAGATAGTTTTCAACCATATATAGACGAAAACCCTAAAATGGAAAACCCTAGGCTTGTACAATAATAATTAATAAAGTAATTAATTATTATGTACCTAATATTAGCTTAAGTGAAAAAGAGGTAAAAGGGAACTTTACATAATTAAAAAAATATTGTTTAATTTATAAAGTAATTGTCCAATTACTCTAACAGACAAGTGCAAGATTTGTTGGAACAAAAATTGATTCAAAAGAGCATCAGCCCATGTGCAGGACCAGTAGTCCTAGCAACAAAGAAGAGAGGCAAATGGAGGTTATGTACTGATTCTAGAACAATCAATAGGATCACAATTAGGTATAGGTTCCCTATTCCTAGAATTAAGGATCTAATGGATTGTCTTGGAGGAGCTCAATATTACACCAAGCTAGATCTGAAGAGTGGGTACCATCAGATCAAAATTAAGGATGGTGATGAATGGAAGACAACATTTAAGACAAATGATTGGTTATATGAATGGAGAGTGATGCCATTTGGTCTCTCCAATGACCCTAGCAGATTCATGAGGCTCATGAATGAAGTGCTCAAGGATTTCATAGGAGTATTTGTGGTGGTATACCTTGATGACATCCTCATATTCAGCAAGATAGCAGAAGAGCATTTAAAACATGTGGAGTTGGTTCTTAGAAGGTTGCAAGAGGAGAAGTTGGCAATCAATCTAGAGAAGTGTGAGTTCTTTAAACAAGAGCTTGTATATTTGGGATTTGTAGTGTCTAAGGGGTCATTGAAGATGGATCCAAGCAAGGTGGAGGCAATCATAAACTGGCCTACACCAACAACAGGGACTGAGGTAAGAAGTTTTCATGGAATGGCTCAATTCTATAGAAAATTCATAAGGAACTTTAGTGGAATATGTGCACCAGTTCTAGAGACAATCAAGGGTGGTTTGAAAACCAAGTTTGTGTGGACTCAAGCAGCTGAGAGAGGGTTTGAGAAACTAAAACAAGAGGTGGCAACTCAACCTATTATTTTGTTACCTAGCTTTGACAAGAAGTTCACTATGGAATGTGATGCTAGTGGAGTGGCAGTAGGAGGAGTGCTGAGTCAAGAGGGCAAGCCTATAGCCATCTTTAGTGAGAAGCTCAATGAAGCAAAGAAGAAATACTCAACCTATGACCTAGAACTTTATGCTTTGGTTCAGTTACTTAGGAAGTGGAGACATTCCCTTCTACCCAAGGAGTTTATAGTTTTTATAGATAATCAAGCACACAACTATATCAACACTCAAGAGAAGTTGAGTAATAGGCATTTGAAATGGATGGAATACATCGAAGCTTTTACCTTCACCATCAAGCACAAGAAGGGGCAGATGAATAAGGTAGTAGATGCATTGAGCAGGTGGTTATTGATAGTACAAGAGATACAAGTGAAGAGCATAGGGATTGAAAGCTTTAAAGATCTCTATGGAGAGGATGAAGATTTCTGAGAGGCCTATAAGGTATGTGCTGACTTTGAGAATCATTTTCATAGTCAATATGCTGAGTATACATTGCAAAGTGGATTGTTGTTTAAAGGGAATCAGTTGTGTGTTCCTAAAGGGTCAATGAGGGAAAACCCCATTCAAGAGAAGCATAATGGCAGCCTTAGTGGCCATTTTGGCATCAATAAGACATTATAGTTCAAAGGTACTATTATTGGCCTAAATTGGCAAGAGATGTTAGAAAGTATGTGGAACAATGTGTACTGTGTATGAATGCTAAGGGAGGAGATAGTAATGCTGGTCTTTATCAACCCCTACCCATTCCTAACAGACCTTGGGAGTGTGTGAGTATGGATTTTGTGCTAGGCCTTCCTAAAACCAAGACTAGTTTATTCCTTGTAAAACTACTCATGATGCTAGCTATATAGCTCATCTCTTTTTCAAGGAGGCTGTAAGGATTCATGGATTACCTTTAAGTATTGTTTCAGACAGGGATGTCAAGTTCATGAGTCATTTTTGGAAGACTCTGTGGAATAGATTGGGTACCAACCTATCTTTTGGATCAGCCTACCATCCTCAAACCGATGGCCAAATAGAGGTGGTCAATAGGGTGCTCGGTAACCTACTGAGGTGTCTAATAAAGGAATATTGACAGACATGGGATATGGTAATCTCACAAGCTGAGTATGCCTATAATGATAGTGTCAATCAGACTACAGGGAAGAGTCCTTTTGAGGTTGTGTATGGGATGCACCCAAGAGATATTTGTGACCTCAGGGATCTAGGAGTCATGGAGAATAGGAGTGGACATGCTAAAGACTTCAGTCAGACCATGAAAGAGATTTAGGAGCAGGTGAAGAAGACAGTCACTGAAGCTACACAAAAGTTGAAGGAGAAGGTAGATTTGTCAAGGAATGATGTGCAATTTGCAGATGGAGAGTATGTCATGGTTCACCTCAACAAATCTAGGTTGCAAAAGGGAGTGTCAACCAAGCTACAGATGAAGAGAATAGGACCATGCAAGATATTGGCCAAGTATGGTAAAAATGCCTACAAGGTTGAGCTAGCTACCGACTTAGGAATCTCACCAGTCTTTAATATAGCTAACTTGATCAAGTACAAAGGATCATTCAATGATGAGGATCAGAATAGTAAAGAGATCTTCAAGGACATCAACAATGTACCCTTACCTAGTCAAGACAAGCAACAAGCTGAAAGGATCTTGGAGTCCAGGGTGAAAAAGTCTACAAGACACAAGGTGTATAGAGAGCACCTTATCAAGTGGAAGAATAAGCATGAATCAGAAGCTACATGGGTACAAGAGGATTAGTTCAAGAAGCTTGGAATTGATCTGTCATTGATCTCTCCTTCTACTCCATAGTGTTTGGGTAGGGAGGGGGAGAATGGTGCAGGAGCACCTAGGAACCTAGGAGAAACACTAGGCTTAGACAATTTTGTTTTGTTGTTATAAGGTCATGTTGACCAATGCAAATGAGGGAGTGGCTTACTAAAGGACCTTGGTCAGGAGCTATCAGGAGTGGAAGAGATTTGGAGTTTAGTCACTCATGTTGGTTAGTTTCTAGGAAATTGGCAAAGGTGGCAAAATGGAACATTTTTCACTTTTTCCACCTTGTAACCATAATGTACGACCAAGGAGGTTGTAACCACTAGCCAAATATATTTAAGGATTGCCTTGACCTGTGTGAAAGGTTGGAAGGCATTACAAATTTTGTAGTTTGAAAATTTCATTAAAGACAAGGGAGGACAGTAGGAATAATTGCTAATATTTCTGTGTTTTGTTCTGGGTGGTGTATTAATGGCATAACCAAGATTTTTTATGCATGTGGAATGTTATATAATTGACTTCCAAACTTTGGTTGGGTCTGTAGGTAGTGTTTAATTGTTTAAAGCTTTTAATTTCAGTTAACTAGGTTCTTGTTTTTGGTAGTTTTGATTGGCAAGCTACAATAAATGGAGTCCTAGACCACCTTTCCCCTGTACCTAGTGTATGGGCTCTTGGAAATAGTGGCTAGGCTCAATGCCTGTATTCTTAGTAGGGTTAGGAGTTATTAGGAGGCAAGCAAGCATGAAAGAAGACCTTTCCTAGGCGAGCAAAACAGTGCCCGACTAGGAAAGTCTAGAGGTGAAAATAACCTAACTTGCAAGGGAGACCTCTCCATGAAAATTCCCATGGTAGAAAGGTGGATGAAGGCCATACAATGGTTTGGTATCTGGTAAGAGGCTTCATCAATTTATTTGGTGGAAAAACTCTTTGACAGTCCAACTGAGTGGCCAAGAAATGAAGAAAAACCCCACATTTTGCTAAATTTGGTGAAGTAACCTATGTACGGAAAGACCAGGCATAAGACCTTGGAAATCTTGAAGAGGTCAGTATGAGGACCAAGAAAATATAGAGAATTTTTGGGGTTCTTTGGGAATTTTTTTTTTAAATTCCATTTTTCTCAGGTTAGGAGGACTAAAAGGGGCTCTAGGGTTGTAGCCTTTTTAACCCTTAGTGAGGGTTTGGAGGGAGCGATGGAGAAAGGGAGTTTAGTGGTTGATTGATAACCCTAAGAGGATGCCAAGAAGCATGTTTCCACATCTCTACACCCCTACAAGAATCTAGTTGAGTGTGGTGAGTGTTTGGCCTTTAGGGTTGATTAAGGGTCAAGGGTGAAACAGAGGTTAAGCATCAAGTTTTAGCTGTGTTGTGTGACATGGATGGAAGAGGGGATGGGTAGTAGAACTAGGGTATCTGCATTTGATTCAAGACCTAGAGGTTGAGTTGTTGGAGAGAGCCACCAAAGGGAATTGCTAAAGTGAGACCCGGAGCATGGAACAGTGAGTGTTCCATCCATACCCTCTTACACCAGTTAGGGAATTTGGGCTCCCCTTTTATGGCTTCTATTTTCTATATTTTGGCTTGGTTTGTGATGGAGAAATATGATATACCTTCAAATGTGGTGATCTATGAATACATAGATATGGCAGATCCATCTTTTTTTTGCATGCAAAGACCTTGAAGTTGCATAGTAAAATATCAATTTGTGTGGCTTCAAAATCCATGAATGGTGTTCCTAGAATCAAGAAAGTAAATGGGTGTTTGGAAAGAAGCCTTGAACACCCTATCTTAAGGATTCAACCATATTCTATCTTTGAAGATGTTGAGTACTTGAGAAATAATTTTTTGATTTGTAAATTCATGGGTCTTCACCTTTCTTTTCCTATGGTGGAATCTTGGATTCGGTGAATTTGGAGCCTTTAAGGATATATGGAGTTAATTTTGGCGGCCAAAAATTACTTTATGGTTGTATTTACATGCATGGTAAACAAGAATAGGGCTTTTGAATAAGGTCCCTACTTCGGTAATCAAGTTAGTCTCTTCATGGAACCTTGGCATTAGGGATTCAATTCAGCTAAGGAGATCCCTTCAAAGGTTCTCGTCTGGGTTCATCTTCCAAGGCTTCCACTGGAGTTTTGGAGGAGTGAAATTTTTCATATCATAGCTCTCTTAATTGGAAAATTAGTTAGATCATCCCAACAAAATCAAGACCGAAAGGTAATTGAATATACTTGTATTTATGTTGAAATTAATTTGAGTAACCCATTGCTAGATTCTATGGAAATTTTAATTGGTTCCTCTTCATTGATGCAATAGCTTGAATTTGAAACCATCCCTTTTAGATGTTAGCTCTATCATGAGTATGGGCATCTACAAAGGAAATTTCCTAAGTTCAATCAAGTGTCTATTGCAACTAATGCTAATTCTAGCTCTATTCCTAAGAACAATAAATGGAAGACTCTTATGGTTGAAGGGGCTACAAATAAGGATAGATTTATTCCTATCAAGCCTTGTAATGATAACCCTCAAAGATAAAAAAGGTGAGGGGGTATATAATCATTTTTATACTTTAAAGGACCTTGTCAAGGAGGAAGGGGTTGAGATCCCTTCTGATGTTGGGTCTTTGGGAGTGGCATTGTCAAAAGTCAAAGATAATTATTCTCATAATTTACCTATGGTGGGTGTACAAGATGGATAGGTGGATGCAATTTTATCCTCCATATTTCAAGTTATTCTAGAACCAAGTGGGGTTTTAGCTCTAAATGTTGTGGGAGAATTTTCCAAGTCAGGTCCTTCTTAGGAGAAGAAGATTTTGGATTCGGCTGCAGCTTCTTTTATAAATTCTGCAAACCGCAAAAAGTCTAGAAAATAACTTATGAAAACAATCTTTATCTTTCATATTGTTCAAAATCCAAAATCTGTCTATATCGAAAAAAAACTCTCTTTGTTTTCCAAAATTCTAACATTTCTTAAAAATTCTCAATTTCCAACTTCCACTTCTGTTTCAGCATGCAACACATGCATTAAATCAATAGATACAACAATTTAACACGACATGCACTTAAGATCAGAACTCATGTTCAATTTTCAAAAGATACCTTTGAATAAATAAATCAATTTCTAATTCATTGCACTTTTCAAAACAAGATATTTTAATATTTTAATTTAATCATATAACAACTAAAAATAGCTTCTTTAATTTAATTACATCATTAAATCAAATAAAGCTACACTAATCATTAATTAAAACATTATAATAATTAAAATTAACATAATATAATCAAACGACTGTAAACAAGCGACAAATAGGTGAAAAAACAACCAAGGTGACGATGGATACTCGCTCTTTTTAGAACGAAGGCTAAGCACAGAGGACAAGTCTATCTCCCATCGATTTCGATTTGGTCATGGCACGCTTAGACCTGACAAGCAGGTGGATTCGATGCCTGTACATGTAAGTTGCATAACATTGCATGATTAATCCAACATGTATATATATGAAAGCACACCGTGAAGAAGAATCGTGACGTAGCAGGGCACTCACTAATTACTATGATTAAAAGTAATTTTTTTGTGTTATATTGTGTAGTTAAATATTGATTAATTATGTTAATATAGTTCTTTAATTATTTCACATGATTTCAGCATGAGTGAAAAGAAAGAAGAAATCGTGAATTTTGGGTTTTGATCTTTTTTATTCATTGATTTTGGTATAGTAAGATAGTTTTGTTTTATTATTATGGTAGGTGTAAATTCATATGCAATATGTTTTAATAATACTATATTCCCCACACTCTTAAAGAAAAAAAAAAGAATCTAATAGTTTAATATATGAATAAATGCAAGAAAAGAGCTCCACATAATACTAGGGAGTCTTTTAGAAAAAAAAAAAAACTTTATAACTAGTTTCTCTTAATTTATTATCTAAATTATCTTGCTCCCTTATTTAAAGGAAAATAGTAATAGGTAATGTGAAAGAATTAATGTATGTTTATTGGTATGGGTTATTTCTTATTCTTATAATTATTAGTTTATTCTTTAGAGTGTATATATATATATATATATATATATATCATGAATTTATTTAAAGAGTAATTTGTTTGCATAAAAGTGTATATTTAGATATTCGCAAAATATGTTTATATAGTTTTAATTGTGTAATGGATGTGTGAAAATAAAATGTGTTTATTGTAAAACATGTTTATTTAATCTCTTTAATTATTTTATAATGATGTATGAATAAAATGCAAATTGATCATTTAGAACATTCTTTCAAATTGGTTTGATTTGAGGAGGTTTTATTGGGAACCCAATTGTTGTTGTTTGTCTTCTCATCTTTATGTTTGGAGTCTTGGGTAGATTGTTTTAATTGACTTCTAGAGGCAAAGGGAGAACTTGTATCTAATGGTTTTATTTTTGCTTAGACAATAGTTATTCTTGTTCCTTTGCAATGTTGTGTTAAGGAATGTCTGCGAGAAGGTTCATGCCTCGCATGTGGTTGTAATTTTCATGTCTTGGTTTTAAGAGCATTAAGGTACACCCCTATTCTTTGAGTTGTGATTTTGAGGTCTTGTTTCTAGTAGGGAGTGTGGCTTTCCATAGGGGTCGAAACCCTAAGTGGTCTCCTGGGTAACTTGTGCGGAAGTGGAGTTAATCAAGTGATAACCTAATAAATAGTTAGGGGGTGGGTAGTTTACACACTAACAAAAGATAATGCATGCATCTCTCATGGCTCAAGTACTTGTATAGTCTTGGGATGAGATGAGAAGGTCTGGAATGGAAAATCAAATAGCTTGTCTTCAAGAAAGGTAAGTTTATTTCACATGAGAAAGAATGGGGGTCAGGGACTGGTTGAGGTTACTAGGGTAACCTAGGATGGGGGCCTATAACCTATAAAGGTCCGAATTGGGTAACCCACGTCGAGCCATGTGATTAAACACTACCCTTAGCAACCATGTATGCTTTGGATTTTCCCCCTTGTTGTTTTGGTGCCTCTAGAAGTGATTGTTCTTGTATTTTGGTCTTGTTGCCCTCTAGATTGTGGAGTCATGTAAGCTTTGTACATTTTCTTGTTTTTATGTTATGGGCCCTCTTGTCATCTCCTAGCACGAGGGGTGGGCCTTTGGGTTCACATTGTCGGGTGGAACGTTCTACGCACCCATTGGGTTCCCCATCATCGATTGTGATGTTGTGGAGATGTACTAGTTGTAGTGGTTCCTGAGCTTTCCAGTGTTGGCAGCAATTTTAGTATTATGACCTATATTTCCTTCTAATGGATCTAGTTATGTATTCTATTCATGGATGTTGTACCTATGGAAATATTCTCCACAATTGTAATGTTGCACTATGAATTCGATATGTAATAAAGTGATGTATATGCTTTGTCATCTCACTTGATTATGAATGGATTTAAGTTTATCATTATGTCATATTGAGTAGTGTATGTTTCTATCATTTATTTTCTTGGAATTTTTTATAACAATGTTAATTGGTTGGGATAAAACTAAAGAGAAATTGGTTGACCAACCTTCCATGGTTCCTTCCATTCCTCCCTTGCGGGAAGAAAAGAAACCTATGGTTGATAAACCTTCTCTAACAAAATCATAACTTGAAAATTGTATAAAGAGAAATAGAAATGATAAAGAGTGTAGGCGTACACATTATGCTGTTTCTTGTAGGTTAAAAGAAGATAATAAAACAAAAGATCAAGATCAAACACAAATTGAAGAAAAGTAATATGATTCACCACCTTCACCACAAGAAAAACAACAAAAAAAATCTATGAACATTGTCATTAGACCTCATATTATGATTAACTTGGATGATGATGTTGCGAGAGGAAGTGCATAATGAGCTAAATTTATTGTTTTCCTCTTCCATGAGCTTAGATGATAACAACTGTGATGATCCTCCTAAGAGTGACTCTCCATGTGTTGAACCTAGTGATGACCATAGTACAACACTTTTTGTTGTCCCTTTGGCTAGTTGTCTACCTTTTGCATATGATGAACAAGATTGGGATGTGGATGACTTGCTATAGGTTGACTTGCATGTGCCATACTAATTTTCTCTTTGTATTCTTTATGATTGCATGTGTGTAATGTGATCCCCCATATAGTGTTGCTTGGCATGTCTTTATATGTTTGTGAGGCTGCTTTTGATTACCCTTGTCACTCTATTGGTGCAAGGATTAAGAGGAAGCAAATCTATCATGAAACTTTTCTATTTGTATCTACACTCTTCTATCTATCATTACCATTATCTTATACTTTATTTTCCTTTTAGGGATGATGTAAGGTGTTAAGAAATTTACGTCTCTTCCATGTTGACCCAAAATATTCTCTATTTTTTATCTATCTATGTGTCATTATTCGTTTGTGCTCATTGTTCCATGAGTCATTTGGGGAATGATGACGATTCTGAGCTTGATTATATCACTGCAACAGTGACAAACGCTAACCCCATATCCATGGATCCCTTATGTGTTATCTTAGGATTGCATATGGGTGGAAAAATTCCCTTCCATGATGTAGCTTGTAACGCCCTTCCACATAAACCCCATAGGACAAACTACTAACAATAACATAACAATTTTTTTTAAGTAACAACAATTACATTTAAACATAATTAAATAATTAAACAACATAAATATATCATATAACATCAACCTAGTCCCATGGGGTAACATGGTCCGCTAATCAAAATGAACCCAACCCAACTACAATGTTAAACAAAACCAAACTAGATAAACGATATAAGCATGAATAAGAAATAACGTAAATATAACAATCAACCAAACATGAATAAGATAGATAAATAAAAGTATGAATAACATATTATTACATTTCAACTTCTAAGTTCAAAGTTATATTTGTGGAACATATTTCCACATATACAACACAATGTGAAACCAATATTACATTACAAGTTGCTTCCCTTATAATATTGGGAAGAGTACATCAAAATCCAAAGACTACAATAATGAAGAGTTGAATACATAGCAAGGTACAATCTTCCTCTGAGTGAAGCTCTGAGATCACTGCATCTGCTTTCATGCCATGATCATTACCTAGGGACCCAATGGGTGCTTTGCACATTTCCACCTGAGCTTGTGAACCCAAAGGAACACCCCCCGTGCAAGGAGTCAATAAGAAATAACCCTCATCCACAAAGTCAAAATATAAAGGACTAGCACCGCATAACAACATAAATTACAATGATAATAAAACTCCAAAGGCAACAAGAACAAGGGAAAACAATGGGCACAATGGGAGAGTGTCATCACATGGCCTTACATGGATTCACCAAGCTACCTAACAATAGGAACCACCTCCATCTATCGTTAACTAGGCATCCTATCTCAAGGTGCCACCCCATAGGGTGACTCATGCGGAGCCACTTACCTTTTATGGAGACAAGGTAGTGACCTTACCAACCAAGTCTTCCCACCAATCCTTAGCCTTTGAGAGCACTAACAATAGGGGTGAGGTGTATTTTTTAGTCTTGTTATTTGTTAACTATCCCAACCCACTAGATACATTAATTAGCTTATCACTTATTTAAGGTAACTATTCCATGGGAAACCACTTGTACACCGGCCCCCATGAAGAGCCACTCTCCCCTATGGTTACCCCAAAACCAAAGACAAGTAAAGGGTGTACCTCAAACCTCAAACCATAAATGCATCCTTTCCAAAATGGTATGCACGAGGCATAACCATCTCATGACTACATAAAGTATCAAAACTCATAACACAAAGAGGTACTACCCATACACAAATTCTCAACGTAAAAAGATAGATAAAATGGTGCAACAACAAATGCACAACCACTCAATTTCCCTCTACCTTTGGAGGTAAATATACATCTACCCAGGAACCAAAATAACACATGTTTGCCAAAAACATGAAACAAATTAAATCAAGTTCCTAGATGGACAATAAATATCTCTCCATGCAAATAAATAAATCAGCATTTAATTTTTACAATAAAAAACAAACTCTTTTAATGATGCATTAATCCAATTAAAACCATGTTTCAAAGCAATATGAACTAGACATAAACAAGCATATCATGCACAAATAATAAATCCATCATCTAAAAAATCACTTAGTATAAATAAACAACTATAAATCAAATCCATTCCAACTTAAATATTCATGGTGGAAATAAAGTAATTTAACTTAAACTATTAAAGTAATTATAAATAATTTGCGACTATTTTAGAAACTACTTTAAGATAGATATTTATTTTCCCATATTAGAAAATCTAAATTTCTTTAATTGTTTCTAAATAAAATTTAATATAGACAAACTAAGTTTTCTACAATTATTTAATCACACAAATATACTTCAGAAATAAAATATTCAATCTTAAATTATTAAAACAATTATAAATAAACATATATTTATGAGTTTCTTGGAAATGGCATCTGCAATTTTTTGGGACGAGCTAGGGCACCCGAGCCCTAGCTCGTGATCGGTCTCTCCTTTCTTGTACACTGTAGGGTGGGTTTTTTTAGTGTCCTTCGGGGGTTGCATCTTCCTTTTTTCTTCTTTTTTGCATTGGGTGGCCATGGGGTGTTCTCAAATAGTGTTTTCCTTGCCTCGGAGTTCCCTCTGTCTGCTCTCCTTGGTGTCATGCCTGGGGCTGGCGTGGGCATGAGTGTGATGTTGTGGTGTTTCATGGCACGTGGGGGTTTTCTCTTGCCGCTGGGCCTTAGCTTGGCTCGGGTGTGGTAGGGTTTGGTTGGTAGGGTGTGTGTGTGAAGGGTGGTCGGGTGTGGCTATTTGGGGTTCCCCACCCAGTGTTGGTGGTGCGTAGTGTGTTTGCATGCCAATCTCAGGCCTGATGTCATTACATAGGGGTGAGGCATTAGGGGTGTCTTCTGAGATGGATTTTCGGATGACGTTTGGTTCGAAGTCTTTGAACCATGGGATGAAGACTTTTGATAATAATTTATTTGCTTTGAATACGAGGCTTGGTGGTGCGGATTCATTTAATGGGTTGAGGCTCAAGAAGATTAATGGTTGTCTCGAGCATTGCCTGGAGAGGCCTAAACTAGTGATCTCGCCTAAAATGATTGTCGAAGATATTGAATACTATTCGAACCACTCCTTATATTGTAAATTTTTGGGGATGAGGGTTTCATTGCAGTTCTTGGAAACCTGGGCCCTGAGGACTTGGGTGCCAGAAGGAGAAATGGAGGTTATGTTGTTGGCCAATTGTTACTTTATGGTTACCTTTAATTGCATGGCTGATTGCAATAGGGTCTTTGAGGGAGGCCATTATTTCCATAACCAAGTGGGGTTGTTTATCAAACCATGGCATGTTGGATTTATCCCTTCAGAGGAGATACCAAATCATATTTCGGTGTGGGTTTGTTTGCCTCAATTTCTGGTGAAAAGTTGTTGAGAGGATACTTTTCTCCTATTGGCTTCATTACTTAGAAAACCAATTGGGTCTTCGTTGCAAACCCTAGGAAAAAAGGTATTGACCTATACTTGTATCTTTGTTGAAATTGATCTTAGTAAGCCTTTACCCAATGTTGCAGATATGTGTGTGGGATCTTTTTCTTGAGTGCAATAGTTGGATTATGAAACTCTTCCTTTTCGTTGTCATCTATGTCATGAGTATGGTCATTTGTAGCGTAGATGTCCAAGATATAAGCCGGTGGAGTCTTAGGTTGCACAACCACCTCGCAACCCCCCTACGGCTGATAAGGGGAAGGGCTTAGCCTCTGGTGAGGTGGCTGGTGCTGATGGTGTTGTTCAGGTCAAAGCTCATAATAGGAACTAGGGTCAAAAGAGGACCTTAAAGGAAAGACATGATGAGGATACTTTTAATAGGTTTGAAGTATTGGATGATCTCAGTCAGCAGGAAGTGAACCCGGGTTTGTTGAGTATGGTTCAGGAGGTTGTGGGCTCAGCTCAAGAGGAAAATATCTCTGGTGACTCGTTGATTCCATTGAGTGCTAATACTTTGCACATGGAGACAGATCATTAGCTGGTAGTTTCAGTGGCACCAATTATTTCTCCTGAGGCACCGAAAGGTGGTGGGGATTCTTCTCAGCCTGAGTAGATTGTAAGTTCAGATGTGGCTAAGAGCAACATGATTTCTTCTCAGTTGGGCCTTTTGCAAAGGAATCTTATAAAAGGTGGGGCAAGGAAATCTACCAAACTTGGTAGAAAGAAGGATCTGGAAAAGATCAAGTTGATAGGTGAGACCTTGGTGGAGTCAGGGTCGGTAAAGACTCTAGATTCTCATTTTTTGAGCCCCTTGAAATGATTATCCTATCATGGAATGCAAGGGGCTTGAACAGTGGCCCTAGACATAAAGCGGTTCATGAATTGGTTAGAAATCAAGGCCCTAATATTCTTTTTCTGTAGGAGACCAAGCTATCAGTGGAAACTATGTATAATTTGGCTCCTAAGATGTGGAGGAATGGGGAGTGTCAATGCATTGGTTCTCATGGGTCTTTTGGGGGTTTAGCTTGTCTGTGGAACCCGCGAAAGATCTATCCTCTGTGGTGGTTGTCTTCTAAGTATGCTATGTCTATGATTGCTTCTAGCTTTGAGACAGGGGATATTTTACTCCTATCTAATATCTATGCTCCTATTGATATCTGGGGTAAGTAGTCTCTGTGGTCTCATATCTGGTTTGTCCATAGTTTGGCCCCTTTCGATCCCTGGATTATGGCTTGAGATTTTAATGCTATAATTGAGCTAGCCAAAAAGTGCGGTGGTATTGTGAGGCTGGAGTCTTCTGTGCAGCTCCTATGTGATAACATTGATGCTTTGAATTCAGTTGATATTAAGCCCAGTAATGGTCAGTTTACATGGAACAACCGTAGGATGGGCGATAACTATATTGCTGAGAGATTGGATCGGTTCCTGGTTTCCTGTTATTGGGTTGGTGGTATGTGGTCTTCTAGTTCTAAAATTTTGGATTGGAGGGGATCCGACCACTAGCCTATCAAGTTGGCTATTGAGTCTAGTTATGTGCCTCGTTCTCCATCTTTAAGATTCTAGCTCATGTGGTTGCGGGACCAATCTCTCTATGATTTTGTGGCTAACTAGTGGAGAAGGGGTAGACCTTCTTTTGGCACGACAATGTATACCTTTGCCAAATTACTTCAATATGTGAAATTTGAGCTCAAGAGCTAGAATTGTCACTACTTTGGGAATATATTTCATGCTAAGGTGGGAGCTCAAGATGTTTTGAATGGTATCACAAGGCTGATAAGGGAGGCTGGGGTGACTAAAGATCAAGTTCAGGAAGAGGCTTAGGCTTTGAAAGCTTTGGAGGAGTGCGAGTTGTGGGAGGAAGTGTACTAGAAACAAAAGGCTCAGATAGAGTGGCTTCAGGGAGGGGATAAAAATAAAGCTTTTTTCTTCAACTCAGTAAAAGCTAGGAGGCAAGGAAATTCTATCTCAGTTCTGGTGAATGATCGGGGTGAGAAGCTTTCCTCCTTTCCTGAAATCTCGAGCACGACAGTGTAGTATTTTTCCTCTCTTTTTAGGGAGGATTCGCAAGGGGGGTCTCCTGAAGAAGCCCAAGTTCTTTCTTTCATTCCCTCTTTGGTGTCTTGGGAAATGAATGAACTTATTTTGAGTGACATCATGTTGGTGGAACTTGAGGAGACTATCTTCTTGTTGAAGAAAAGGGAAAGCACCTGGTCCCGATAGCTTCTCGGTGGAGTTTTTCAAAGAATTCTAGGATATTATCAAGTTGGATTTATTGACAGTGGTTCAGGAATCTTAGTGGAAAAAGCAGATGCTAAGGGCTTTAAATTCTACCTTTCTTTCCCTCATTCCCAAATGTGACGGGACTGATAGGTTAAGTCAATTTTGTCCCATTTCTCTTTGCAATGTCATTTATAAAATCATCTCTAAGCTAATTGCCAACAAGTTAAAGAAGGGGCTTAAAGAGCTGATTTCTGAGGAGCAGAGTGGCTTTGTGGTGGGTAGGAAAATTTTGGATGGGATTTTTATTGCAACTGAGACCATTCATTCTATGGCCCACTCCAAAGAAAAGGCGATGTTTATTAATTTGGATATGGCTAAGGCCTATGACAAAGTTAGGTGGTCCTTCCCTCGAAAGGTCCTCAGGGCTTTTGGTTTCGAGGAAGAATGGATCCAATGGGTTATGAGTTGTGTTACCTCTATTTATTTCTCTGTTTTTATTAACGGGGAAGACTTTGAGCTTTTTGGTGTGTCTAGGGGGCTTTGGCAAGGGGATTCCCTCTCTCCGTATTTGTTTCTTCTCCTTGCTGAAGGTTTGGGGCAGTTGATTAAAATAAATGTGGAGGGTGGTCTCATCCAAGGTTGGCAGTGGGGTGGTGACTTGCCTCCACAGTCTCACCTATAGTTTGTGGAAGATTCTACTTGATGGGTTTGGCTACATTAAGAGAGGCTGCTAATATTCACAGGGTGTTGGACACCTACCTAATTGCTTCTTGACAATTGATTAATGAGGACACATCTTCCATCTTCTTTTTTAATACTCTAGGGCCCATCCAGCAAAGGATTGCTCAAACTCTGAGATTTCAAATTGGGACTCTCCCTTTGACCTATCTTGGAATACCCATCTCAGTTGGGAGATTTCCTAGGGAGTCTTGGAAAAATATTTTGGATAAATTTTGAGTGAAAGTTAATCACTTGACTCATTGGTAGTTATCTTTTGCAGGGTGTGTTCAGTTAATCAAGTCAGTGGTGCAGGCCTTGCCCATGTACAGATGCATGCTCCAAGCTGCCTTGGTAAGCTTTGTTAAGGATTTTGACTCCGTAGCCAAACATTTTTTATGGGTTCATTGTCTAGGGTCCTCCAAATGGAGTCTGGCTAGATGGGAGGTTGTTTATAGCCTGAAGCAGTTTGGAGGTCTTGGTTTATGACAGTCCACTTTCACTGGGGTGGCTCTGGTTGCGAAGTTGTATTGGTGGTGGTGCATTGAGAAGGATAAAATTTGGGCCTCGATTCTATCTCAAAAGTATTTCTTGGGGATTCCTCAGACTGATACTCCTCACTATCCCCTTATTGGGAAGGGTTCAATGATTTGGCGCACTCTCAAGAAGGGGGATGCTCTTATTAAGGAGGGTTTATTTTGGATTTGTAGGCAGCGGACTGAGGTTCAATTCTGGTTTGATTCCTAAGATGGCTCCCCTCCTCTCATTTCGTAATATCCTAATTTATTGAATCTTTGTCAAAGGTTTCTCGAGGTTGGTTCATCTCGGGTGAGTGACTTTAAATTCTCCTCTCACTATAGGAAACTGGAGGTGGCAAGATGGAAGTCTCCTGATCTCTATTCGGATGTTGGTTTGCAAGAAGAGTGTGCTCAACTGCAAAGTATCCTTTCCAGTCACTGGTGTAGTTCACTCCAAGAGGAGGATGTGCTTGCCTAGTCCCCTAATCCTATGGGTGTCTATATTGTTGCCTCTAGATATAAGGTGTTATTGTCCCACAAGGTGGAGGGGGAGGAAGTTCAGTGGTGGAAGAAGGTTTAGAACAAGTTCTCCTGGCCAAAATGTAATTGCTTTGTTTGGATGTTGACCTAGAATACGTGTTTGACTTGGGACAATATTCGAAAGAGGGGTTTCCCAAGGCCCTTATGTCTGTGTTTTGTGTGGGGCTACTGAGGAAGAGTCTTCCCACTTGTTTTTCCATTGTCCTTATGGGATCCAGATTTGGCATTTCTGGTGGGGTGTTTGGCACAACCCATGTGTGCATGCATCCTCCTTGATTGATTTTTGGAATAGTGTGGTTAGGCCTCCATCGATGGCTTCTTTTTTTATAGGAAGTGTAGTATGTAGGGCCTATCTTTATGCTGTGGTAGATCTGGCTCGAATGGAATCGTCATATTTTCGTGGAGAGAAGAAGCTTGTGCAAAAAGTCTAGCAGAGAATTTTGGGCATGATTCAGGAGATGATGGAGGCTAAGTGTGTTGTGAGCTTTTCTTTAGAGAAAAGGGATACTGAGGTGGTGTAGAGATTGGGGATTCAAGGGTTGTCCATGACTTCTACGTGTGTCAGGAGAGGATGAAAGATGAAGCATAAAACTCATAGGGTTGGCAGATGGCAGCTTCCTCTTGATGGGGTTCTCAAGATTAATATTGATGGTTCTTCCAGGGGTAATCCTGGCTCTGCTAGTATTGGGGATATTGGCAGGGATTCTTTAGGTTCGGTGATTTTCCTCTTTTCAGTCCATAAGGGGACGCAGACTATCAAATTTGTGGAAGGATTGGCAATCCTATGTGCCTTCAAAAGGGCTCATGCTTTGGGGTGGAGATGAATTATAGGTGAATTTGATTCTCAAATCTTGATTAATTTTCTCATTGAGCGGAAAGTGATGGGTGTCAGTTGGCAATTGGCTATGATTGTACAACAAATTCTGTAGGTTAGTTTGTTGATGGAAACAGTGTGTTTTGTTCATATTCAATCGGAGTGGAATAAGGTTGTCGATTGCTTAGCAAAATGTGCTTCTGAGTGTGATGATGGTTGGAGAATTGAGGAATGGGTGTTTGTTCCTCTCATGCTTCGCCATGATTTGGAGGGAATTCTAATCGAGGATAAGGCTAGTTATGGAGTTGGTTGACTTTGGTTGCGTTTTATCCTTGTGATATTGTTGATTCTTGGGACTTTTGTGCTTTGCTTTGCTTTCTTTGTAATGTTCGTTTCTGATTTTCAATAAAGTTTTTACCCCTTTTCATTTAAAAATAAATAAAAAATCAATTATAAATAAAATGTGTATATTTTAATCCTACACAATATTTATTTCCTAGATTTATTTCTTTTTCCCAAACAAAATATTCTCTAAAGCTAATTTTTCCATGATTGTTAAATCTAATTTGCAAATTCATTTCTAAATACTAGTCTAACAAAATAATATTTAAATCTACATTTAAACAATTTTTTTTTTCTTTAATTCCAGAATTAAAATTACTTTTGCGCTACCACAATAAATTTATTTCCAAATATATATATATATGTATTTATATATATATATATATGTATGTATTTATATATATATGTATGTATGTATTTACATATATATATATATATATATATATATATATATTTATATATTTATATTCTATATTTATATATGTAATGCCCTGCCATGCAACCCTAGAGGAAGTTTCAATTCACTAAACAAGAGTACTAATTTTTTTTTTAAAGAAATGAATTAAACCCACATGTTCAACTATAATTGACAACATCCCCTAGGGTTACATAACTGAGATTATAAAATCCCCATTAACATACAACATCTAAATTACATTGAAAATAAATAACTCAAGTAATAACATTCAACAACATAAGAAGATACAAGATATAAATGAAACATCCATTACATAAATATATTACAATCCTCATTCCCATAATGAGTCAAAATACATAAGTATGATAATTACAAGGTCCACCTCATAACACAAGAGGGGTAAAACAATATCATTACAATTTGAAATACAAAGTACAAGAAACAATAACAAGATTTGCGAGCTATCCATTTGGATGTCTCGCCACCAAGTGTTGAAGATCGAGGGGGACCCAACGGTTTTGGTGCATGTTCCACCCAATCTAGTGGTACCCGAAGGCCCACCCCCCATGCTAGGAGATAGTAACAAGGTAACATGGACGAGAAACATACTACCTCAACCAAAGGTAGACTCATACTGATACAACTTTCTTTACCACACATATGCACTATATAAGTCTAACACTAAACATGGTTACATTGCTTCCAAATATATTATAATCAAGTGTGCTAAAGAAAACATACACACAACATAAACACAGTGTTATCCTAGACAGAGTGTCATCGCAAGGTTTGTCATGAGATATCCTCTGGGCATTCTTCATAGGCTCCGGTAATCTTGGTGGCCTCAATCGAATCCCGACACTCATACTCACTCGAGCGGAATCAACTACCTCTCATAAGGACAAGATAGTTGACCTTGCCATTCCAGGCCTTCTCACTCACTCTAAGTTTAAACAAACCCTTGTGTCTATGAGTGAGGTTAATTTATCTTGGTTAATGTGAACTAAATCCTAGTCCTCTAAGTACATTTACATTAGTTCTCAGTTGTTAAAATCACTTCTAAAGGTTACCCGGTTTACCTCCTTGGGCTCTGGCCCCTAACAAAATCCACTGTTCTAATTGGATAACACACTACACAATCTAACTCTAAGGGTTACTCAAGTGTTACAGAACTGAACCAATGTACTCTCTCCTATCCTAGGAGACAACAACATAGAAATCCACTCCAACACTAGGAGGAAACCAAAACACTTGTGACACTACCCAAGGGAAAATCAAATAATCACTTATCAAGGGAATGACCCACATCTACTAGAAGACTTTACAATAAAAAACCTCAAATACTCGCTACCCAAACAATCAATAACAAGGAGACTCCAAATAATAATGCATTGGCAATGAAAATTACTAAATTTGGATATCTTAAATCCATATTCCTAACTAATACTTCTCATGGAATTTAGAATGCAATCTTTCAAAACTTTCATTACACATAATAATAACTTCATTAACATAATTACTTTTCACAATTTTATTTAATCATGCACCCTAATTATTTCAAATTAGATTACCGTCTACTTATTTTGCATACAATAATATATTTACGCAAGCCATCAAAAGGATAGAAAATATAATTAAATATATCTATTCTATTCATACATAACTATCCCTAAACCAAAAGATTAAATAGACTTTGCTGAAACAATTCTATATTTCTAAAAAGAATATCAGAATGTTAATATAATTGTATCGGGATAAGATCTACAATTTTCCCAATTTAATAAATACATAAGTACATATATATTTAATATTATATCACATATAATATTAACATATATATTCAATAGTTATCTGCACCCACCGAAAATACTATATAAAAGAAATTAATTGAAATCAGAATAAAATACGAATTAAAATTCGCATACATATATACAAAAATCGAAACTCAAAATAAAATCATAATAAAAAATTAAAAATCATAAAACCGAAATAATATAAAGCAATTTTGAAAATAAAATAAAATTAAAAAAAATAAAAAAAAACAAAATCAAAATAAAAATAATCAAAAAATAAATCACGGTAGGCCTGGATGGTACTCGTCCGATGGATGGTACTGCCGGCGCCTGCAGTACGCAGTCCGCAGACTGTGGCCTACGCCAACTGTACTACGTACAGTGGCCAACACAAGGTGTATAGGGGGTCGTAGTCCCCACGGGACAGTGCGTCCCCCCAAGCGGTGGGCACACTGCCAAGTGGGTACTGCGTACCCTAAACAAAGCACTGTGGGGGGACCGAACCTCCCCACACATAAATATTTTCTTTTCAAAATAATAAAATGAAACAAAAACAAATTTCGTACGCGCAAGTATGATATCCAACCTTCACTGTACGGCGACAATCTCATAAAAATTAAAAGCGAAAGCTTTAATATAAAAGGATATATATTTGTAAATATATATTTTGTGTATCATATTTGAAAATATGATACATGTAATATATATTTACATTTATATTTTTTTTTTCCAGAACCAAATTTACTGGTGAAATTGAAAGAAATAAATCTAAAAACCAGTAATAAAATTTTGACAATAATAAAACATCTCATGTTCAAGAGACTAAAATCTGAATGCCAAAAGAAACCATTCATTCATGTTTCAAATAATTTTAAACAAAAGAAAAGAAATACATTGTTCTAGAACTTTTCAACAGAATTTTTCAAAGAGGGTTTGTGTTTTGAAATACAAATCTGAATCCTAAAAGTTGAAGTTCAACCTAGGGTTTCAAGTAAATCACCAATTTTGCAATTTCTATCATTTAGAAAATAGATTAAACTAAGAACAATAAATCATAGAATAAAAGAAAAACCTGGTTATTTGAAGCCACAGGAAATAGCCAAGATTCTTGATGCAGAGCTTCCCTTAAGATCCTCACAACTCCTCTTCAACAATGCAATGAATTTCAGCTAGCTTTGATCCAATAGCTCCACCTTCTTCACAGAATTTCTCTCCTTTCAATTTAATTCTACCAACAGAAAAATACTTCCAAATCCTTTCATGTGCAAACTTTCTCCCAAAAATTTCATGCCTAAAAAAAAGAAAGAAGAAGAATCCCCAAACTTTTCTGCCCTAATCTTATAAAACATCATTTCCTCACAACTCCAAAATAACCTAATGCAACCCTAATTCACATTCAATGCAAAAATTGAATTTAGATAACAATTTCATTTCCCATTTTGGAAGACCCTAATTTTGACTTTAAAGAAAATTTCAATTTCCTATAAATTCCCTTTTGATTTAATTTAATTTAACAATCAAATATACTTACTTAATTATTATTAAATTATTTAATAACTAAATCCAATCCCTTGAGATTTAAATTTAATTAATTAAATAATTTAACTTTAATTAATTTACTTTCAATTATTTAATAACTAAATTTAATCCCTTGAGATTTAAATTTAATAAATTAAATAAATTAACTTTAATTAACTTACTTACAATTATTTAATAATTAAATCTAATCCCTTGAGATTTAAATTTAATTACTCAAATAATTTAATTTAATTTCTATAATAATTTTAAATATAACCAATAAGCATAACTTTAATACAATATAAAAATAAACATCTCTTTCAACCAATGTAATTTTCTAAAAGAACCATTTAATAAGTAAGCATTTTTCAAAACATTACATAACATCAGATTAGATACAACATGACTCAATAATCAAGACTGATGACAAACTAAGGCTAGGGTGTAGACCTGACACATGTTACCAAGCTACTATCTCCTGTTCAACTTAACCGTTGGATCGACACGCTCAAACCTGTGAAATCAGGTGGAGTCGATGTCATGTACCTGCAACCTGAAATCAAGTAAACAACATAATATATCCAGCATATAATTCACACCGTGAAGAAGAAATCTCGGATTTGTAGGGCGCTCGCAAGCGAGTGATGCAAACCCATCTTCTTCACCAATACACTCATCAAAGACTAACACTAACATCATAAGCAATACTCACATAAATAATCTCATTATAATTCTACTGACATCATTAATCCATTAAAGCATGTGAAACAAAATCAGATAATCACATCACACAATAATAGTTGTCGCTCAAGAGTAGCGATCATAATCATCATAACAAAATGTGGCAAGTATCAAAGTAGCTGCAACCCAAGCAAAGCATAAAACAACATGAAACGAGAAGCAAAACAAAGGGGTACTACATTCTCCCCCCCAAAGACCAGGCTTACTCCTGGAAGCCTGCAAACAAGTAGGGATATAACTCCCTCATCCTAACTACATCCTCCCAAGTGGATGAAGCATCATCCCTAGGATCCCACTGCACTCGAACCTGATCAATATCTCGCCCTCGAAGAGTGAGCGTTCTGCACTCCATTACGGCCACAGGCTCCAAAGCTAGTTGTGCGTCCTCTACCTATAAAGAATTCCAATCAAGAATATGAGTAACATCTAGATGATATGGCTGAAGAACTAAAACATGGAAAACGTCATGAATACGTGCAAGATTAGGGGGCAAAGCAAGGTGGTAAGCAACTAGACCAATCTTTTCGAGTATCTCGAAAGGTCTAACAAAGCGAGGTGCCAACATAGAACCCTTTCCACAACGGATTGGACTCTTTCACGGACGCACCCGCAAGAACACCCTGTCACCTACAGAAAACTGATGATCCACTCTATGCCCATCCGCATACTTCTTCTGCCTATCCTGTGCTGCTACTAGGTGCTCTCTAATCTGATCCACCTACTGCTCCATATCCTGCAACATCTCTCGCCCCAATAACACTATGTCCTCTAATCGATCCCAACTCAGAGGTGTACGACAAGGATGCCCATACAAGGCTTGAAAAGGTGCCATGTCAATGGAACTCTGGTAACTATTATTATAAGCAAAATCCACTAGATAAAGATAATCCTCCCATCGTGTCTGCTGGTCCATGACATACATGCGTAACATATCTTCGAGGATTTGATTAACCCTCTCAATCTATCCATCTGTCTCTAGGTGATACGCTGAACTGAAGTTCAACTGTGTCCCCATCACATGCTACAATGACGTCCAAAGAGCTGAAGTAAACAGTGGATCCCTGTCAGAAATAATCTGACGTGGAATACCGTGCAACCTCATAATATCCTCCATGAACACTCTAGCAACTGATGATGCATTATAGGTAGAGCGCATAGGCGAGAAGTGTGCTACCTTCGTCAACCTATCGACTATCACCATAATAGCATCATGTCATCGCGAGGAGTTGGGTAAACCAACAATGAAATCTAATGACATAATATCCCACTTCCACTCTGGTATAAGACGTGGCTGAAGAAGACCTATTGGGTGTCGGTGTTCAGCCTTCACTCGTTGGCACTCCAAACATCTAGCTACAAAATCTGTAATATCACGTTTCATCCTTGGCCAGAAATACAACTGGCGCAAGTCTACATACATCTTCTTCACACCAGGATGGGCTGAATATGGTGCACGATGTGCCTCTGTTAAGACCAAAGTGCGAAGGCCACCTGTTGAAGGAACGTAAATACGCTCAGAATGCCTAAGTAACCCATCTGACTCAAGTGAGTAACCTGTGAACCTACCCTCAAGAGGTCTTCCTGCCTCAATCTCTGCTCTCACATCCTGATACCAACTATCTACTAGAAGAGTAGAAAAAATTTGACTCCGTAAATCTACCATAAGAGTCATCTTGCATATCACATTCCTACGCCTACTAAGTGCATCAACTACGACATTCTCTTTCCCCTGAATGTACTTCACCTCGAAGTCATACTCATAGAGAAACTCCATCCAATGCCTCTACCTAGCATTAAGGTTCAGCTAAGTGAAAATGTACTAGAGACTCCTGTGATCACTATGAAGCTCAAATCTCTACCCGAGTAAAAAGTGTCTCAATTTGGTCAATGCATGGACTATTGCTGCTAACTCAAGATCATGTGTGGGATAATTCAGTTCATGATCTTTAAGCTTCCACGACTCATATGCTATCACTCTACACTCATGCATCAGCACTGCTCCTAAGCCCTCTAAGGATGCATCTATACAAACCATAAAATCTCCTACGGGATCAGGTATCGCTAAAACCGGTGCACTAGTCAACTTATCCTTAAGAACCTGAAAAGATAACTCACACTTCTTTTTCCAATCAAAAATCTTCCCTTTCCTCTGAAGAGAAGTGATAGGATGACCTACTCTGGAAAAGTTTTGAACAAACCTCCTGTAGTATCCTACAAGTCCCATAAAACTATGAATCTTTGCCACATTCGTGGGTGCAGGCCAATCTAGAATAGCTTGGATCTTTGAAGGATCCATAGACACTCCCTCTCTTGAGATCACATGACCAAGATACATGATCTCAGACTTGAAGAACTTGTATTTCGACAAGTTGGCATAAAGTTGGTTCTCTCATAAACATTGAAGTACCTTTCGCAAATGCTCTTCATGCTCCTCTACTGTCCTAGAATAAATCAGTATATAATCAAGAAACACCAGAACAAACCTATCAAGGTATGTGTGGAATACTCCATTCATCAAACTCATGAACACAGATGGCGCATTTGTTAACCTGAATGGTACCACCGTAAACTCGTAGTGACCATACCGCATTCGAAACACCGTCTTATGAATTTCTGCATCAAAAATAAAGAGCTGATGGTATCCCGACTTAAGATCAATCTTTGAAAAGATGGTAGCACCCTTGACTTGGTCAAACAAGTCATCAATTCTGGGAAGTGGATAACGATTCTTGATCGTTACTTTTTTCAACTGTCGATAATCGATGCACAATCGAAGTGAACCGTCCTTCTTCATGAAGATGACAAGTGCTACCCATGGAGAAACACTAGGACAAATGAATCCCTTCTCCAACAACTCCTCCAACTGCAAGTGAAGCTCTTTCAACTTCTGAGTGGTCATACGGTAGGGAGCTCGTGAAATAGGCTCCGATCCAGGTACTAAGTCAACCTTAAAATCTATATCTCTCCTCGGTGGCATACCTGGAATGTCATCTAGAAAAACATCTGAGAACTCCTAAAGCACGGGATGACTACCTAGAGATACCTTCTCCTCTATGTCTCCTAATCCCAAGTCATCAACTAAAACAGAAAACAACTACATCCCACTAGAACACATCTCCTCAACAGCATAGTTGAGATAATCCTCAAAGATATCGATCTCTGAACTCCTATAATCTCACCCCCAGATGCATTAACGCATCGAATCAACCTATGTCGACAATCAATAACTGCTCGGTGAGCCTGAAGCCAATCCATAGCTATAACCACATCATAGGATCCCAAAGGTATAACTTGAAGATCTAAGGTAGTAATAAGTGGTCCACTCTCCAACCTACAGTCAGGTACTATAGAATGCGATGCAAATTTTGCACCTAACGCTAACTCAACCTGCCACCTATCGTCTTGCCTTATGGATACTATAGATGAAGAAATAAAGGAGTCGGATGCTCCTGAATCAAATAGGATAGTAACCAGGTTACCAAATATCATACCATGAGTCTCAACTACGGTAGCCTGGTGCTCTACCTAGCGGTTACCAACCACTGCAAAAACATGGTGACCTCTGCCTGCATCTCCCGCTGTCGGCTCTGATGCTGCCGGTCTCTAAGTGAATCCCGACGTGCCCTTATTGGGACACATCCTAGCAATATGGCCCTGTTGACCACAAGAGAAATAACCTATTCCTCTACTATGACCACTGCCTCTTGCTGGTGCACTAGACTGCTATGCACTACCTCTAAAGGTAGACTGAAAGCTATGAGCGAGTTGCTCAGAATTGAAATGCTTCATGCGCCTCCAGTACCTATTACCCTGTCCCTATTGAAAACCCTTTTGTTTCCCTTGGAAAGATTGCTGATGACTGCCCTGTGCTGATACCTGCTAAGTCTTAGGAGGAACCACTCCCTATGACTGACCACCTTGAACACTAGTCCCTGCTACTGTACTACTGCCAATAAAAACACCTTCTTGACCTCCTAGTGCCATAGTCACGTTCTCCTCCACGAGTCGTGCCTTCTCCATAGCTACCTCCATAGACTTGGGTTTGAAAACCCGCACTCCACTGATATGGGCATTTAAGCCCCTGATGAAATGCTGCACTAGCATCCCCTCACCATATCCTATCCCAATGAACTATTTAAGTTCATAGAATTGCCTCTCATACTAGTCCACAGTCAAGGCCAACTGTCGTAAGGCATGGAACTCATCGCCTCTGCGCTGACGCCAATGATCAAAGAGAAAACAGGCTCTGAACCGCTCAAGGAAAATCTCCCAAGACACCGTACTCATGTCAATATGGAGCTTCTACTCCTCTAGCTTCCACTAAGTGGCTGCAAAACCTCAAAGGTGAATGATAGCGCACCGCACTTTAGTATTACTATCATAGGGCTGAATGGAGAAGCATCGATCAAGGCCTATCAGCCAAGTCTCAACCTCTAAACCTGTACCTACTCCATCAAACAATGGTGGTTGTGACAGAATCAGGTCTCTCATATGAGAAGATGCTAACCTCTCTGACTGTGTTGGAGCTGCTCTCACCCCAGGATTAACCTCTACATCTACCCGCTTCGGACCTAGAAGTGCCAAAGCATCCTCCAAAGCTTTTCATGCAGCTTCGACCTTTGGAGGATCTTGATGTCCACCACCCCCTAGGCCATTCTATGAGGCCTGATGTTCCTCCTGATCTGGTATGCACGGAACATGTAGTGGAGAGTCATGCTGACTCCTTTCAGGTATGCCTACCTAACCACATCCATCCGCGTTTAGGAGGCATACTCCTACACAGACAAAAAAGGGATATTAGACAAGATTCACTTGAAAACCTACACAACTAAGTTTAATGGGCACATTAAAATCCTAGAGTACCCAATGTTTAAACCTAGGCTCTGATACCATGTGTAATGCCCTGCCACGCAACCCTAGAGGAAGTTTCAATTCACTAAACAAGCGTACTAAATTTTTCTTTTAAAAGAAGCGAATTAAACCCACATGTTCAACTATAATTGACAACATCCCCCAGGGCTACATAACTGAGATTACAAAATCCCCATTAACATACAACATCTAAATTATATTGAAAATGAATAACTCAAGTAATAACATTCAACAACATAAGAAGATACAAGATATAAATGAAGCATCCATTACATAAATTTATTACAATCCTCATTCCCAGAATGAGTCAAAATACATAAATATGATAATTAAAAGGTCCACCTCATAACACAAGAGGGGTAAAACAATATCATTACAATTTGAAATACAAAGTACAAGAAATAATAACAAGATTTGCGAGCTGTCCATCTGGATGTCTCGCCACCAAGTGTTGAAGATCAAGGGGGACCCAACGGTTTTGGTGCATGTTCCACCCAACCTAGTGGTACCTGAAGGCCCACCCCCCATGCTAGGAGATAGTAACAAGGTAACATGGGCGAGAAACCTACTACCTCAACCAAAGGCAGACTCATACTGATACAACTGACTTTACCACACATATGCACAATATAAGTCTAACACTAAACATGGTTACATTGCTTCCAGACATATTATAATCAAGTGTGCTAAAGAAAACATACGCACAACATAAACACAGTGTTATCCTAGATAGAGTGTCATCGCAAGGTTTGTCATGAGATATCCTCTGGGCATTCTTCATAGGCTCCGGTAATCTCCTGGTGGCCTCAACCGAATCCCGACACTCATACTCACTCAAGTGAAATCAACTACCTCTCATAAGGACAAGATAGTTGACCTTGCCATTCCAAGGCCTTCTCACTCACCCCAAGTTTAAACAAACCCTTGTGTCTATGAGTGAGGTTAATTTATCTTGGTTAATGTGAACTACATCCTAGTCCTCTAAGTACATTTACTTTAGTTCTCAGTTGTTAAAATCACTTCTGAAGGTTACCCGATTTACCTCTTTGGGCTCCGGCCCCTAACAAAAGCCACTCTTCTAATTGGATAACACACTACACAATCTAACTCCAAGGGTTACTCAAGTGTTACAGAACTGAACCAATGTACTCTCTCCTATCCTAGGAGACAACAACATAGAAATCCACTCCAACACTAGGAGGAAACCAAAACACTTGTAACACTACCCAAGGGAAAATCAAATAATCACTTATCAAGGGAATGACCCACATCTACTAGAAGACTTTACAATAAAAAACCTCAAATACTCGCTTCCCAAACAATCAATAACAAGGAGAATCCAAATAATAATGCATTGGCAATGAAAATTACTAAATTTGGATATCTTAAATCCATATTCCTAACTAATACTTCTCATGGAATTTAGAATGCAATCTTTCAAAACTTTCATTACACATAATAATAACTTCACTGACATAATTACTTTTCACAATTTTATTTAATCATTCACCCTAATTATTTCAAATTAGATTACCATCTACTTATTTTGCATACAATAATATATTTACGCAAGCCATCAAAAGGATAGAAAATATAATTAAATATATCTATTCTATTCATACATAACTATCCCTAAACCAAAAGATTAAATAGACATTGCTAAAACAATTCTATATTTCTAAAAAGAATATCAGAATGTTAATATAATTGTATGAGGATAAGATCTACAGATTTCTCAATTTAATAAATACATAAGTACATATATATTTAATATTATATCACATATAATATTAACATATATATATTCAATAGTTATCTCCATCCACCGAAAATACTATGTAAAAGAAATTAATTGAAATCAGAATAAAATACGAATTAAAATTCGCATACATATATACAAAAATCGAAACTCAAAATAAAATCATAATAAACAAATTAAAAATCATAAAATCGAAATAATATAAAGCAATTTTAAAAATAAAATAAAATTAAAAAAAATTAAAATAAAAATAATCGAAAAAATAAATCACGGCAGGCCCGGACGGTACCGCCGGTGCCTACGATACACAGTCCGCAGACTGTGGCCTGCGCCGACTATACTATGTACAGTGGTCGACACAAGGTGTATACGGGGCCGCAGTCCCCATGGGACAGTGCGTCCCCCCAAGTGGTGGGCACACTGCCCAGTGGGTACTGCATACCCCAAACAAAGCACAGTGGGGGGGCCGAACCTCCCCACACATAAATATTTTTTTTTTTTAAAAAAAAAAATAAAATGAAACAAAAATAAATTTCGTATGTGCAGGTACGATATCCGACCTTCGCCGTACAGTGACAATCTCATAAATATTAAAAGCAAAAGCTTTAATATAAAAGGATATATATTTGTAAATATATATTCTGTGTATCATATTTGAAAATATCATACATGTAATATATATTTACATTTATATTTTTTTTTTTCCAGAACCAAATTTACTAGTGAAATTGAAAGAAATAAATCTAAAAACTAGTAATAAAATTTTGACAATAATGAAACATCTCATGTTCAAGAGACTAAAATCTGAATGGCAAAAGAAACCATTCATTCATGTTTCAAATAATTTTAAACAAAAGAAAAGAAATACATTGTTCTAGAACTTTTCAACATAATTTTTCAAAGAGGGTTTGTATTTTGAAATACAAATCTGAATCCTAATAGTTGAAGTTCAATCTAGGGTTTCAAGTAAATCACCAATTTTGCAATTTCTATCATTTAGAAAATAGATTAAACTAAGAACAATAAATCATAGAATAAAAGAAAAACCTAGTTATTTGAAGCCACAAGAAATAGCCAAGATTCTTGATGCAGAGCTTCCCTTAAGATCCCCACAACTCCTCTTCAACAATGCAATGAATTTCCAGCTAGCTTTGATCCAATAGCTCCACCTTCTTCACATAATTTCTCTCCTTTCAATTTAATTCTACCAATGGAAAAGTACTTCCAAATCCTTTCATGTGCAAACTTTCTCCCAAAAATTTCATGCCTATCAAAAAAAGAAAGAAGAAGAATCCCCAAACTTTTCTGCCCTAATCTTATAAAACATCATTTCCTCACAACTCCAAAATAACCTAATGCAACCCTAATTCACATTCAATGCAAAAATTGAATTTAGATAACAATTTCATTTCCCATTTTGGAAGAACCTAATTTTGACTTTAAAGAAAATTTCAATTTCCTATAAATTCCCTTTTAATTTAATTTAATTTAACAATCAAATATACTTACTTAATTATTATTAAATTATTTAATAACTAAATCCAATCCCTTGAGATTTAAATTTAATTAATTAAATAATTTAACTTTAATTAATTTACTTTCAATTATTTAATAACTAAATTTAATCCCTTGAGATTTAAATTTAATAAATTAAATAAATTAACTTTAATTAACTTACAATTATTTAATAATTAAATCTAATCCCTTGAGATTTAAATTTAATTACTCAAATAATTTAAATTTAATTTCTATAATAATTTTAAATATAACCAATAAGCATAACTTTAATACATTATAAAAATAAACATCTCTTTCAACCAATGTAATTTTCTAAAAGAACCATTTAATAAGTAAGCATTTTTCAAAACATTACATAACATCAAATTCGATACAACATGACTCAATAATCAAGACTGATGACATACTAAGGCTAGGGTCTAGAGCTGACACATGTTACCAAGCTACTATCTCCCGTTCAACTTAACCATTGGATCGACACGCTCAAACTTGTGAAATTAGGTGGAGTCGATGTCATGTACCTGCAACCTGAAATCAAGTAAACAACATAATATATCCAACATATAATTCACACCATGAAGAAGAAATCTTGGATTCGCAGGGCGCTCACAAGCGAGTGATGCGAACCCGTCTTCTTCACCAATACACTCATCAAAGACTAACACTAACGTCATAAACAATACTCACATAAATAATCTCATGATAATTCTACTGACATCATTAATCCATTAAAGCATGTGAAACAAAATCAGATAATCACATCACACAATAATAGTTGTCGCTCAAGAGTAGCGATCATAATCATCATAACAAAATGTGTCAAGTATCAAAGTAGCTGCAACCCAAGCAAAGCATAAAACAACATGAAATGAGAAGCAAAACGAAGGGGTATTACAATATATATATATATATATATATATATATATATATATATATATATATATTTATATATATATATATTATATATATATATATATATATATACATATGTAAATATGTATATATGTTGACATAAAAGAATTATTAAATTAAAATTAATGTTGAAGCAACTGCAGCATACCAAAAGAACATAATTAATTAAATATCTAACCATAATAATACTGATGTATATACATATTTATATATATATATATATACATATATATATTTATATTTATATTTTAAAAACAAAATTTAACAGTTCATTATATTAATTACAGTGCAAATAAAGAAAACAGAGGACATAAAAAATTTGCTGCCCACACTCACACACACACACATCTATATATATATAAAATGAAACAAACAAAAACTTACGGTAGAGGATAAGGTGCAACCCCTTCCTTAGATGGTTGCGCACAACAGCCATAGGTTGTTGCGTAACCATCCAAGTGAGGATGGCTCTATGTGAAGCATCATCGATCAAGATAGAAACGCCCAAGGTGTTAACCATTGCAAGAAACTATACAAAATACAAATTCAATAAGCCAAAAATAATTTACTACCAACCATGTTAATTTGTATATATATATATATATATCTGTATATATCAAATAAACGTCCAAATAGAAGAATGCAAGTACAACCCAACATCCAATACTATCAGAAAAAAATCCAAGAACCAGAAGCCAAAACAAAAATTACAATTGAAATAAAAATATATTTGGCAAACAAAAATTATGGAGAAAATGACTGAGAAGTAACAATGGAAGGATCAAAGTATAGCCAATTTATTCCAAAATAAGATTCAATTGTCAAATTCTTTGCCAGCCATTATCACAAATCTAAAATATTAATTAATGACACTGGACAGGAAATGAAGGGGAAAGTGAAATCCAAAGGTTGGAGACGATAATTACACAACAATGATTTCACAAAACCAATAATCTCAAGCTTCACAGAAAACATATTGGAATTTCAAAATTTTCAATCTTTTCTTTTCAACAGAGAATTACAAGATATTTCAAGTTATAGTGCTACCTGGAGTCCATCGCTTGAATTGATTCAAAGATGGATTGTTGTGTTGTGTGTATCTAGCCAACCATGTTTTTCACCAAATCCAGAGATCCACAGCCTCCAGAAGAATTTTTTTTGAAGAACAATATCCAACACTATTTACAAATTGTAAATTTTGAACTATTTTTGAAAGAAAGATACAGAGATTTCAATTTCCAGCAAAAAATGAAAATTTACAAATTGCAGACAAACATTGCTTTCCTTCTCTCTCTCTGATTTCTCGAAAAAAAACCTAGATTGGATATAAAATCCCAAGAAGGAAAAAATCAGAACACTACTAAAATTCTCTCAATTATACTACACATGGAAAATAACCATTTTCCTTCAATTTCCATTTTATTAATGTTTGATTAGGCATTTTTTCCAAACTTTCTAAACTAACTATTTCTTCCACAAATTTAAACATTATTATTCCCTTTAAAATGTAATTAACTTTCGAAAACAAATAAATATCATTAAATAAATAAATAAGCATTTTAACTCATGAAACATTTAAATTTAAAAATATAATATTAAATTAACTACTCAATGTTAAGACTAGTCATTTTAATAATAATTACAATGACTTAATTTAAATAATCAATCAAAAAAATTATTAACTTATATTTATTTAAATTGAATGATGTTCTTAAGATAATTTAAATTTTGAAATATTAATAAAACTATTAATATCATCCACTACAAAAGTAATTTAATTTATTTAACTATTCACATCAAAGGATAACATTTAATTTAAAGAAATTATTCATTAACATAGCCATAATCAAAACCTTAAATAAACATTACTACCCAAAGAAAGTAAATAACTCAAATTAAAAATCATACCCACATGAACGAAGTATGAATATAAGACATGAACCATAATGACTAAACCATAGACATAGACGAGGGTACTTTCTTATCAACTCCCTAACCACATCAACCATTGGGTATGTAGGGCGTGCTCAAACCTAACAATGTGGGTGGAGTCGGCACCCAGTACCTACAGTCCTGCATAACACCAAACTTCGAACAACATATACATATAAACTCATAATCAAACTCATTATGAAAGAGAATTGCGGTGAGGTAGGGTGCTCATGGATGAGAAATGCAACACCATCTACCTCATCCGAATCATATACAATAATCAAAATCTAAACACAACATCATCATAAAGAAATCAGTAACAACATCATAAGTATAAGTATCCAACACATGTGTCCAAATATTATAAGAAAAGAAACAAAACTATCTGCCAATCCAAACAACATGGCAAAATAGATGTCTAACAAAGTATCAAGTATGCATCAGAACATAACCAGAGACCAAATAGAATCAAAACACACACAAATCAGTATCAAAGTGTATCAGTAACATGAGAGGCACTACATAGCTCTACTCAGAAACATATGTTTTACATATGGCTTTCCAAATAAAGATATCATTTATTAGGATTTATTATATTCTACTTTAAAGTAATTGCTCATAGCATGACATTTAAAAATTTCTTTAAAGTGGGGGCATATGCGTCCCTACTCATTGTTTTCTTCCAAGTGTGGTCTTCTTATTTCACATGATTTGTCTTCTTGGTGGTGACATTGGGTTTGATGTTCCTTCAAGAGTGTGACCTTTCTTGACATATGAAATTCCTCTTATGGGTGATGATACAGATTGCATTCTCTAAGTTGTGAATCTTTTATCCTCAACTAGTAATCTTTTGGAGACATTAGGCATGATGTTCCCTAAGGTGAGACCTTTCATGAACTAAGAAAAAACCCTTTGAATATCCTATTGCATGTATCAAGGCCACCAAGCATAACGCAACTTTCTTGCTAGTGGATTCTTCATGTTTATCAAGGCCACCAAGCATAACACAACTTGCTTTCTAATGGAGCCTTTATGTTTCTCAAGGCCACCAGGCATAACACAACTTGCTTGCTAGTGGAGTCTTTTTCATGAGTGCCTAGCATAACACAACTTGCTATCCTTGTGACCATTTTTATGGTTCCTTATCAAAGTTATCAAGAGGTATAAATTTTGTATGGTTAGTACAATGGGATCCTACAGACCTGGCATGACCTTCCCATTACCCATATTTTAGGGCTCACCTAGTGGACAACGAATTTCACTAGCCCATGTGAGTATATTTTGTTTACATAGTGGGTAACAGATTTCCACTTGTAAATATTTTTGGACAAACAATTAATGCTTGATCTATACTGATTAGACAAGTAGTCAAGGCTTGATCCACCCCTCTTTCTCTTCTCATTAATTTTGGCATTGTATGCTTGTGTATCTTTTCTTGCTACTCCATATTTAAGATAGGCATGTGTCTCTTTGTTCCTTTGTTGGTTTTCCATGAGATGTTAGATCTTTAGGGCTTGATCATCCTACTTGGCCTTTGTTGTCTTATCTTTTTGACAGTTATAAAATTAGACCTCTCTTGATGCTTTTTTGAGTACTTTAGTGTGAGTTTGAGAATAGGTTTCATCCTCTCACTAAAGTGAGGGCTAAATGTAATGTCAAAAAATATACACCTTTACATTTTCACACTATGTTTGGGTCACTTAATTAAATTGACTTAATTAAGCCTCTAATTGGCTCAATTATGCATTTAAAAGCCTAACTAATCTCATTTTTTGAAAGGGAAAATTGTATTAAAAATTACAATCATTAATTAAATTTCCTTGAAATTGGTGTGTGGTTAACTTGGTTGTTCTTGGGGTTAGTATAATCCAAATGTCCCTTCTTTGGCATACATCCTCAAATTTTAGCTACCAACTGTATGAGGGAGAGTATCACTCAGGCGATTTTACACCAACCATAGACTTAGAGTAGTTCCCCACACATCTACCTAATTGGTAAGATGGACCTCCCTTCGACAAAGAGATTGGTCTAGTAACCCTTATAATAATAGCCTTCCTATGCATGGTGTTGTGTCCTACATAGCTAGAGCTACCATATAGTGGATACCCACCTAAATACATGACATTCCCAACCTAGTTATGCAAACCTAGCTCACGGTGAACCAAAATGAGTAATCAGTAGCTACTTACACTAATTTGGCCAAAGAATTGATAGTTACATATCAAACTCACTTCCTTTCAAATAGAGTCTCACTTCTATGAAGTGGTAGTTGTATGTTCACCCACCCCTTAGCTTGATTTGGTAAATGACCACAAATACTATATACAAGATATACATAAAATAATTCCAACCCATAAGGTGATGACATATCTAAGTGATCGAACTAATGAACTAGGTTACTCCCATCCATAGATTATCCTAACCCCAAGAACAACCAAGTTAATCACACATGTACATATAGTATTGCAAAATGACATCTTCAATATAGTTCTTCAATATGATATCATTTCTCATATTTCACAATCCATGTAAGCATACATATGGTGTATGACAACCTAGGTATTATACTAATAATCTATGATTATCTTATTTAGCAAATGCAACCACATAATTCCAACATAAGGACTAAATATATATATATACATCAATCAATAAGGTCTCACCAAAATAAGAATTTATCAAAGCTCATGCAAGCTCAACAAAATAAGAAATTATCAAAGTTCATGCAAGTAAGATCAACATAACATATAATCATGTTTTCCACAAACACTTACAATCATAAACAAATGTAATATCAACATAAAATAAAATAGAGAAGTAAAACCAACATGCCTAGAATTATAGTTCCCAATGAAGAAACTACCTCCTAATTTTAATTCACATAGTCATGCTTTCTGCTCCTTCTATGATTATCCTATCTCCAATCCTAGCCTCTCTCAAAACTCTCAAAAAACTAAAAATTCTCAAAGTAATATCTCTTTTCTCACTAATGCACTCAACAACTTAGTTGCACAGAAAAGCTACAACAATGAACTTGAAAAGAATGAGTGAAAGGAATGAATGCCAAAAGGTTAAGAAGCTACCTATACTTATACTAAAATTGGGAAACTTATTTCTACAAACAAGCTCTACTATCTGCCACCTTTTCTCTTCCAATTTCCACCACTTAATAGAAAAAACCAACTTATCCTCTAAATGAGTCAACTAAGCCAATTGAAGTGAAATGTAATGCCCCGCCACGCAACCCTAGAGGAAGTTTCAATTCACAATAAAAGAGTACTAATTTTTTTTTTATTAAAGTGAATTAAACATACATGTTCATCTATAATTGACAACATCCCCTAAGGCTACGTAACTGAGATTACTTAAATTCCCATTAACATAAAACATTAAAAATTTATAGCATTAAACAACTCAAGTAATAAACATTCATTCTACATAAATAAATAACAAGATAAGAAGTTAACGTCCATAACATATATCCATTACATGAACAACTGATTACAACACTCATTCCCAGAATGAGTCATAAATACATAAGTGTTATAGTTACATAAATCCACCTCATAAATACAAGAGGGGTAAAACCAATTAATTACATTTTGAAATACAACATTGCAAGAAATGAAAACAAGATATGCGAGTTGTCCAACTGGATGTCTCGCCTCCACGAACTGAAGATCAATGGGGACCCAATGGTTTATGGTGCATGTTCCACCCAACCAAGTGGTACCTGAAGGCCCACCCCCCATGCTAGGAGACAGTAACAACGCAACATGGACAAAGAATCTACTACCTCTAACCAAAGGCAGACTCATACTGAATCACTGATATAACCAAACAAATTAAATAAACAAGTACAACTCAATTACAACACAAGTACAACACTCACATCACTGACATAAATCAAGTATGTTCAGAAAGCCACACACATAAAAAAATAAGCAACAGTTGTCCTAGATAGAGTGTCATCGCATAGTAGTCATGAGATCTCCACTAGGCATTTTTCATAGGCTCTGGTAATCCTAGTGACCTCAACCGAACCCCGGCCCCCATACTCACTCATGCGGCATCAAATACCTCTCGTACTGACAAGATAGATGACTATGCCATTTTAGGCCTTCCCACTCATCCCAAGTCTAAATGAGCCCTTGTGTCTATGAGTGAGGAAAAATTATCTTGATTAGTTAGAATTTAGTCCTAATCTTCTAAGTACATTACTTTAATTATCACTTGTTTAAATAACTTCTAAAGGTTACCTGGTTTACCTCTTTGGGCTCCGGCGCCTAACAGAAGCCACTCTTCTAATGGACAACACACCATAAAAACCATACTCCAAGGGAAACACAAGTGCATAAAACCTAGGTATCATAACCACTCCAACACAAGGAGGAAACAAATAATACAATTCACTCCAAATATCTTTGAGGCAACAAACACACGTAGTCCACTCCTTTCACAGGAGACACAAAAAAATCCCCGTTCATGGAAACCGAGTAAAAACTGAAAAGACACCATGCACTACCCAAGGGTAAACAAATGGTTGACATAATGAATCGACAACCCTCTAAGATCCTCTAAGTTCTTCTGGAAGACTTACAAATTTGGACTAACACTTAACCCCATATCCCACAGTGCAACTTGACGACATAGCTACAACCAGCATTCAAGTCATAATTCAAATATAATATTTGGATTTCTTAAACCCATACTCATTCAATAGGTAACATTTACGAAATCAAAGGCACAATAACAAGGTTAACTCAAATAATTATAAAACCCTTTTTCCCCAATCACGAATATAAGGAAAAGATAACAACAATAGGCAAAGGTAAGGAAATACACTAATTTTGGATATCTTAAATCCATTTCCCTATTTAATGCATCTTGTAGAAATTAAAATAATATCTTTCTAAATTTTCCATTAAAACTAATGAATTTCTTCATTAAAATAATTACTTTTCTCTAACTTACTAGCCATGCACACTTTTTGTTTGAATTTAACTTGTTGTCTAAAACTTTGCTTGCAAACCTATATCAAAACAGAATATTAAAATATAAATACCTAAATATAATGGAGCATATCATATATATTTAATTACATATAGTTTATTTGTATACTAAACTATATTTAAAATAACCTTGCATTAAGCATTGTTGATAACCCTCTGTTTTTCTAAAAATTACCAGTCTGAATAATAATTATTTCTGGATAAGATCTAAACTTAAAAAAATCCATTTTCCATTATAAAATTATAAATATATATTAAATATTATATTTATTAAATAATATTACAATATACATGAATATACTTCAATTATAAAAAAAATATAACTTTAAAATAAAATACCATTTAAAAACTTAACTGCAAATTTAAATCCAACAAAATTCACATTAATTAAATAATAATTTAAAAAAACAAAGATTAAAAAAAAATACAAATCAATAAATAAATGAGATAGGGCCCGAAGGTACACTGTCTGTCAAATGGTACCGCCGGTACACCCTGCGCCATCGCCGACTATACTAAGTACAGCGGCCAGCAGAACCTTGGGTGGCCACACTCCCCATGAGACAGTGCATCCCTGCAAGTGGTGGGTGCACTGCCCCATGGGCAGCGCGTCACCCAAGGGAATTCATGGGTGGTGGGGTCATGGTCACTGTCCACTGTGTAAATAAATTTTATTTTATATAAAAAAAACAACTTTAACATAAATTCTTTGTGTGGAAATTCGCACTGGTATGGCATTTTTTTGAAACCCAACAAAATAACTTTATTCTATTTCTAGAAATGTAAATATATTTATAAATATATATATTATGTGTATTTATATTCGAAAATATAACACATGTAATATATATTTATATATAGAATGGCGTTGTGCAGCGGTTGCGCACGAGCTAGGGCCTGCGTGCCCTAGCTTTTTCCTGCTCTGCACTGCATGGGCTCGGTGGCTGTGGTGTGTGTTCGGAGGGGGGGGTCTTTGCCAGTGTTCAGGGTGCATAGGTCGGCTGGGGTACGGCCTTTGTCTTGCTCTTTGGTGGTCTCTGTTTCCTATTTTCTGCTCTACGTTTTTCTTGTGGGTAGGGCATTCGGATCTAAGGCTGTGGGCCTCTTGTCTCGCCTCTCGCTCTCTATTTTTTGGTGTGGATCGTGCCTGTTGATCCATGGAGAATCAGGGTTTTTCCCTGTCTCAGGCTTCTCATGGGGGTTTGGAGATGGTGGAGCCATCTTCTTCGTTGCATGCTGGTGTTATGGATCAACAGGGTAACCCCCAATCTGGGGATGGGGTTTCTTCTTCACAAGGGAGGTTACGAATTAAAAAATTAAATGGATGTCTGGAGAGATCTGAGGATCTTCCAGTTTTGGTCATTCAACCTGAGCAAGTTTTAGAAGATGTTGATTACTGGTGTAATCATGCACTAATTTGCAAATTTTTGGGCCTTCGTCTATCTCTACCCGTGTTGGATTCCTGGGCACGTCAGGTTTAGAACCCTGAATGTGACATGGAGATTATTTTGGCAGCTAATAACTTTTTTATGGTTATCTTTTCGAACATGTTAGATAGGAATAGGGCGTTCAAAGGTGGCCCTTATTTCTTTAACCAGGTTGGGCTATTCATCAAGCCTTGGCACGTGGGCTTCAACTCCGATGATGAGATCCCCTCGCGAGTTCCTGTGTGGGTCCGTTTGTCGAGGCTTCCGTTGGAATTCTGGAGGGAGGATATTCTCCACTCGATCTCTCTTCTTCTTGGAATACCTGTGGGATCTGCTTCACAAACTCAAGATCGTAAGGTAATTTCTTTTGCTCGCATTTGCGTTGAAGTTGATTTGAATAATCCGTTACCAAACTCTATGGAAATTCGCTTGGGTTCCTCTTCTTGGATCCAACAGCTGGATTATGAGACCCTACCTTTTAGATGCAGAATTTGTCATGAATATGGTCATTTACACCGCAAATGCCCCAGATTTAAATCCCCCCCCTTGGCTGCCTTTGGGCCTCCTAGGGGGGACAAGGGAAAGGATTCGATGTCTAATGAATCTGTGGATAATGAGGGTTTTATTCCAGTTAAGTCTCGTAACAGAGGCAAGGGCAAGAAGCGAACTTGGCCAGATAGATAGAATGAAGGTACTTTTAACAAGTTTGATATTCTTGATGATCTGGTCCAGGACGAAGATATTCCCGTTGAACTCTCTATTGGGGCTAAGGAGTTGCATGAAGTTCTGGATGAGAATGCAAGGAAAGAGGATCAGATTTGATCTCCAGAGATCCACCAAGTAGATTAGATGGCTATGGATCTGCCTTCTCAAGCTCAGGATTGCAGGGTTCTCCAAGGGCCACAGATTCCGAAGGGCCCGGTAGTAGTGGCCCATGATCCCCCTACTCCTAAGAGGACCTCAGATTCTGTAAAGGGTAACAAAGCTCCTCCGGTTTTAGGTTTACATCAGAAAGCCTTTAAGAAGGGGCCTCTTGATAAACCGTTAAAGAGTGGAAGGAAAACTGATCAAGAGAAGGTTAAGATGATGGGTGATACTTTGGTCGAGTCTGGGTCTGTGAAACCCATTGATTCCTATTTTTCCCACCCTCATAAATGATTGTGTTATCTTGGAATGTAAGGGGGTTGAATAGCATCCCTAGACAAAAGGTTGTTCGTAGATTAATTGAATTGCAATCACCTGATGTGGTTTTCATTCAGGAAACCAAGCTTACTGTTGATGGTTTGGCGAATTGTGCTTCGCGTATCTGGCCCCAAGGCAACTGGCAAGGGGTGGGTGCTCTGAATAATGCAGGGGGGGTGGCTTGCTTCTGGAACCCGAGGAAATTTTCCCCCTTATGGTGGATGTCTAGCCAATCTTCCATTTCTCCAGTTGCCTCTTGCTTTGCGACTGGAGAGAGATGTATTTTATCCAATATTTATGCTCCAACTGATCTATCAGGTAAGTCAAATCTCTGGGCCCACATTCAATTCATCTGTGCCTTGGACCCATTTCTTCCTTGGATTATGACTGGTGATTTTAATGTTGTTACTTGCTTGGATGAAAAATGGGGTGGTTTAGCCAGGCTGGACCCTTCTGCAAATTTACTTAGGGATATGATTGGGTCCTTGAACCTCATTGATGTGAAGCCAACCAATGGTATCTTTACATGGAATAATAGGAGATGTGGCGCTAAGGCTATCTCAGAGAGGCTTGATAGATTTCTTGTCTCCTGCTATTGGTTGAATAGTAGGTTGATTACCAGTTCAGAAATTCTTGATTGGAGGGGCTCGGATCACTGGCCTATCAAGCTCTCAGTCACTGTCTATGGTGTCACCAAGAATCCCTCTTTCAAATTTCAGTTGATGTGGTTAAGAGATCAGTCGCTACATGAGTTTATGTGGGATTGGTGGCATGAGGGGAGGCCTTCCCATGGGACAACCATGTTTACTTTTAGTAAGAGGCTCCAACATGTGAAGTTCAGGCTCAAGAGATGGAATAAACAACATTTTGGGAACCTTCAAGCTCAGAAGTTGGATGCCTAGTCCAAATTGGATTCTATCACTCGTCAGATTCGGGATCAGGGGTTGACCTCTGCCCTTAGTATGGCTGAGTCCTTGGCCCTGAAGAGTTTAGAAGAGTGGGAACTCCGTGAAGAGATTTTCTGGAAGCAGAAATCTCGTATTGATTGGCTTCAGGAAGGGGATAGGAACACTGCATTCTTTCATAATTCAGTTAAGGCTCGAAGACATGGAAATTCTATCTCCTCTCTTGTTTCATAGGATGGGGCTCAACTCTCATCCTATGCTGATATTTCCAAGGAGGGAGTCAATTATTTTTCAAACCTCTTTGCTAGGGAGAATCTTGTTGCTTCGGCTGAGGAGCAGGCCATCATGGATTGTATTCCCCACCTAATCTCTGCTGAGATGAATGGGACTCTCTTATGTCCTATCTTGTTACCTGAGTTGGAGAAAGTGGTATTTAATATGAAAAAAGGTAAGGCCCCTGGTCCGGATGGGTTTCCGATTGAGTTTTTTCGAGAGTTATGGGAAATTATAAAGTTTGATCTCTTGGAGGTGGTTCAGGAATCACTTAGGAACAAACAAATGCTCAAGTCTATGAATTCTACTTTCTTGGCTCTCATACCTAAGTTGGAAGGAGCTGATCGGTTAGCTCAATTCAGGCCTATTGCGTTATGTAACGTTGTGTACAAGATCATCACCAAACTAATTGCTGAGAGACTCAAACCACTCCTTAGTTCTTTGATCTCAGCTGAGCAGGGTGGTTTTATTGAAGGGAGACAAATTCTGGATGGGGTTGTGATAGCCATGGAAGCTATTCATTCTATGGCTAACTCTAAGGAGAAGGCTATGTTTATTAAACTTGACATGTCTAAAGCTTATGATCGAGTGAGCTGGGAGTTCTTACAGAAAACTCTCTTGGCTTTTGGCTTTGCTGAGGAATGGGTGAACTGGGTTCTTAGTTGTGTGACCTCTGCCTCATTCTCTATTCTCATTAATGGGGAACCTTCAGATTTGTTCAGTGCCTCTCGGGGACTCCGGCAAGGGGATCCTTTATCCCCTTACTTATTCATTATCATGGCAGAGGGTCTTGGAAGATTTATTAAATCTCAGGTGAGACTAGGTCTTATCCATGGTTGGAGCTGGAACAACCTTCTCCCTCCCTACTCTCATCTCCAGTTTGTGGATGATACTGGGCTAATGGGCTTGGCTAGAATTAGCGAGGCGGTGAACTTCAAGCGAGCCTTATATATCTATCTGAAGGCTTCTGGTCAGTGTATTAATGATGATAAATCTTCCATTTACTTCTTTAATACTCCTCGGCTTATTTAGAGTAGGATTGCTAGGATCCTTAGATTTCAGATCAGTTCTCTGCCCTTGATGTACCTAGGGATCCCTTTGGCGTTGGGAGGACAACGGAGAGATTATTGGCAGGGAATTTTAGACAACTTTCGAAGTAGGGTTAGCCATTGGACTTACAGATGGCTATCTTCTACTGAGAGAGTGATTCTTCTTAAGACTGTGGTGCAGTCTCTCCCCATTTATAGGTGTTGTGTGCAAGTTCCCCCATCCACCTTTGTGCGGGAATTTGATGCTTTGTCTCGGCAATTTCTTTGGTCTGGAAACCTTCTTTCCTCAAAGTGGAGTTTGGTCAAGTGGGAGTCTGTTTGCAGGCCGAAGCATGCTGGGGGCCTTGGTCTTAGGTCTATGGCTCTTGCTGTCACTGCCTTGGCTGCCAAGCTGTACTGGAGGTGGTGTAACAATCAAGATTAGGATTGGGCTATGATTCTAACCCACAAGTATCTACCTAGTGCTGATTGCCTCGATGTGCCACGCCTTCCTTTGCTGGGTAAAGGTTCTTGTATTTGGGATACCCTTAAGAAGGGTGCTCAGTTGATTAAGGAGGGCCTCTTTTGGATCTGTAATAGAGGCTCTGATGTTTTGTTCTGGTAGGACTCTTGGGATGGCCACCCTCCCATTCTTTTAGTTTTCCTCAGCTTCAGCCTCTTTGCCATATTTTTTCTAAGGCCGGGTGGATTAAGGTGGAGCATTTTAAAACTATCAAGCGTATTGGGTAGGCGGTGGTGACTTGCTGGAAGGACCCACAGGAGTGGCCCGTGGGTGGTTCTGATGAGGATCGAGTTGTTCTTTCTAGAGTTTTGGAGGCTACGCTTTGCAGCTCCCTTGATGGGAGGGACGCTCTGGCTTGGAACCCTAGTCCAAAAGGTAAATTTACTGTTGCCCAAGGCTATGCTATGCTTGATAGGAACTTATATGGTCCTGCTGAGGTGCACTGGTGGAAGAAGGTTTGGGACAACTTCTCTTGGCCCAAATGCAATTTTTTCTTATGGTTGGTTGTTCAGAGGAAGTGCCTCACTTGGGAAAATCTTCGTAAACGTGGGTTTCAGGGACCCTCTATTTGCCTTCTTTGTTCTCACAGTGAGGAGTGTACCTCCCACTTGTTCTTTCTTTGCCCTTACTCTAGAGAGTTATGGCACAGATGGTGGGAGGCTTGGCATCATGGGTGTATTCATTCTACCTCCTTGATTAACTTTTGGGAAAGTTTGGGTAGACCACCAATAAATACTCCTTTCCTTCAGGTGGCCTGGTCTATTGGGCCTATTTTCATTCTTTGGAACCTTTGGTTGGAGAGGACCGTAGAGTTTTTTGTGGTTCCAATCTGGGAAATCTTCAATTGTGGAAGAAGATAATTAGCAGGATTCAGGAGACTATTTCGACTAAGTGTGACATGTCTGAGAATCTTGATCCTGGTGATCTAGATATTGTGCATAATTTGAGCTTGAGGGATAGCAGCCAGGCTTGCTTTGCTGGTAGAAGGCCCCGTCAAGTTCGAAAACGAGTTTGTCGTGATGGGCAGTGGATGCCTCCCCCGGTGGGGGTCCTAAAGATTAATACTGATGGTTCTTCTCGGGGGAACCCTGGTCATGCTAGTGTGGGGGGTATTGGTAGGGGTAATGATGGTGGTGTGGTTTTTGTCTTCTCTAGTTACAAAGGGCAGCACTCTAATAATTTGATGGAGGCCCTTGCGATTAAGATTGTTGTTGAACGTGGTTGCTCTTTAGGCTGGAGGAAGATCATTTGTGAGTCGGATTCTTAGATTGTTGTGGACTTGTTGAACAACCAAAGGTTGGGTGATGTTAGTTGGAAATTGGCTTCTGTGGGCAGACAGATTTTGAGTCTTTGCAGCTCCTTGGACTCTGTCTCCTTTTGTCATATCCCTAGAGAGTGGAACAAAGTAGCCGATTGTCTAGCGAAGTGGGCCTCTGAGCATGTGGATGGTTGGGATATCAATGGAAAGGAAGAGCTCTCTTCTAATTATCTTGAGACCCTAGAGAGGTTATTAGTGGAGGACATGAATATGTAGTGGTGTTGATGGTTGGATTGGTGGTGTTCTTTTTTGGTGGGCCTTTGGCCTTTGTTTTGTACTGTGGTTCTGATTGAATAAAAATTTTACCCCTTCTTTTTTTTTTTTTTTAAATATATATATATTTATATATATATATATATATTTACAGAGATAATTTTACTAGTAAAATCGAGAAAATAATAAAAAATACCAGTAATAGGAAATTGATAAATTTTTCCAAAATATCTTCCTAAATTCAAGAGGTTTAAATTTAATTTCTTTTAAACTATTCCTTCAAATTTTCAAATAATTAAAATAGGAAAATATAATGATCTTGATTTTTTCATTGAAGGTTTTCTAAAAGGCTTTGTTTTCAAAACTAGAACTGATTGTTTCCTAAATGGGTATAGTCTTCTTACAACACTCTAATTATTTGATGCACAATCTGAGGTTTAGATTTAACAATGACTCTACAATTTCCCCATTTACTGAATTAAATCCTACAGTAAATTTATCCAATCTTCCCCAAATTTTAGAATAATTTAAATCTAATTTCTATTAACAAATCCTAATTCTCAATGAATTCAACAACAGATTTCTCAAACAATATTTATTTGTTTTGAACCAAACAAGAACCAGAAAAACACAGAACAAAACCTGGAATTCGAAGCTACAGTAAAAGTTGAATTTCTGATGCAAGCCTCCTCCAAAGATCTCCTGAATTTTCTTCAATCATGCAATAAACCCAAGCAATCAACTGATCCAAAACTCAAACAATGTGACAAATTTTCCTCTAATCAATTCTCTGTGCAATTTCCTTTCCCAAAAATTCTTCACTACTTTCAAGAAGTTTTTCCCTTCCAAGATCTTCTCCCAGAATCCATTTTCAACCAAAAACTCTTCTGCTTAATTAAACACATGCAATCCCCTTTAATCAAAATATCTTAGACAACCAAATCTAATCCTTTGCATGCAATATTGACAATTACAATATTAACCTAATTCCATTTTCGAAAACACACTTTGAATTTAAAATGTAATTTCAAATATCTTTTCAATTTTTTTTCTTTTATTTAATTTAATCCAAGATTGAATTTAATTAATTAATTAAATTATTAAATAACTAAATTCAACCCTTTTGAGATTAAATTTAATTAATTAAATAATTTAAATTAAATTAAATTAAATTCTATTAATAACTTTAAATATAACATACAAGCATAACTTTAATCTAATATAAAATAATCATCACTTTCAACCAATCCAATTATTCTAAAAATTGATTTAATAAACAAGTACCTTTCAAAAATCAAATAACATTAAAATAAGGTACACCATGACTCAACAAACGAAACTGACGACACACTAAGGCTAGGGCATAGACTTGACACATGTTACCTAGCTACTATCTCCCGTTCAACTTAACCATTGGATCAACATGCTCAAACCTGTGAAACTAGGTGGAGTCGATGTCATGTACCTACAACCTGAAAACTAAGTAAACAACATAATACAGTATATGCAACATATAATACACACCATGAAGAAGAAATTACGGATTCGCAGGGTGCTCGCAAGCGAGTAATGCGAAACCGTCCTCTTCACCAATACACTTATCAAAGACTAACATTAACATCATAATCAATAATCTCATAATAACATCTCATGCTAACTCTACAACATCATTAATCCATAAGGCATGTGAAACAATAATCAGATAACCACATCACACAATAATAGTTGTCGCTCAATAGTAGCGATCAAAACATCATAACAAAATGTATCCAGTATCAAAGCAGCTACAACCAAACATGGCATAAAGCAAACCGAACAAGAAGCAAAATGGAGGGGTATTACATGAAATGTGGTTGCTTAAATAGTTGAAATGCAAGCACATATATAGTCCTTGCAACTTTAGCCTCTCTATTATAGCCAAATCGCCATATTTAATAGCCAAACACAACTCTTTTACTAAGTCAAACACATAAATTGTTACCTATAGGTTAATACCTCTCACTGTGGCTGCCACAACACATCAACCTCTTTCAATATCTTCAGCTAGTTCGTGGCTTGACAAAGTCATATGTTCTTATATGGTTGTGCATGAATTTTCAGCGCAAAATATTTGAATTTCATTTGCATTCTACTATTTACATGGCAGAACATAATATTTATTAAATGCCTTACAAATTTTTCCCAAAAACTTTCACTTATGCACATTCACTTGCGATAAAAATCAATCCACAATTTATGTGCAACATATGGTTTATACTTGTTGGCTTTATAAGAGCTTTTCACTATTTATTTGGTCCACATTATATATGCGTTGAAGTTTACTTTCTAAATTTTCTTATATATATAACATTTTATATATATATGTTATAATGCCATCCTTATAATATATACATATATATATATATTAACATATATATATGCATATCAAAATCATTGGTTACCGTTCATATATATTAACAATAATATATATGTATTTATATTAATATGTATGTATACATTAAAATACGTACTCATATACATATATCATTATTTTAATATCCATAATAAACACACATACTCATATATTGATCAATTAATATATATATATACAAAAGGTATTTATATATATATGGCATGTATGTCCAATATATTGTTGGAAGTAAGGGAAAGACTGTTGGAAGCTTGTCATTGTTAATGTTTTTTGGTAACATGAGCATGAGGTGCATATATTGTATGATCCAGTGTTGTCATTGATGTCAAAAATTTTATCATCATTCTAGCATGGATTGAAAGCATTCTTGAAGACATTTGGATATAATAGGTTGATTCGAAAAATATGGTTATACAAGAATTTTGCTAAGTATTCCTCTTGACAATATTATGGTTCAGTGCATCAGTTTTTGGGTCTGCAGTCCATCCCAAGTTGATATATCACTTTGTGATGCTAACTATAGGTTTGAGATCATCAGTTGCATCCATATTCAAGGTTTGGTGACATTTTGTGAAGTATTCTGAAAGATATGAATGATAGAGTTTAGCTCTATAAATTGCAGGCATTCCTTGTACAGTGCATTAGTGTGGGGGATTATGCATTTCTTCATGCATAATTATTTTGTTCTGTGATCATGAGGATAAGCTATTAGATCTCAGTTGAGTGGGAATTCAAAGGAAGATCAAGTTTTGAAGTCACATGTATGGAAAATTGTTTGTACATATAAAGGTTTTGTGTTTAGGTCTTATTTTGGCCCAACCTAACATGTTTGATGCTTTGTGGAGGATAAGAAAGTAACTTTATATTATGTGGGATCTATATTAGGTCCATCCTGACCTATCTTAAGATGAATTTAATTTTAAATTATGGTGTGAGATGTTGATATAATTCTTTGAGGATGACATGTTTAATTTTGTGTGTTACTTCTAATTAGGCCGACCTAATTGAACTTACACTTGATATGGATATATATATAGGAGATTAACTTTGGAGATTTTGTGTGTCCTTGTGTGGAATGTAAATGATGATGATGAAGGGATAGAGAGAGTAGATTGTATGTGAGTAATAAGAGACATATGACATGTATGGTATTCTACCTACATTTGTGTGATGTGAATATAATTAGAGTTGAGCAGAGAAGAATATTGCTTTAGATTTGTGTGAAGATTATTTTGTGCTTCATTGGAACTGTAACCCATCATATGATAGATTCTATTCTATTAGTTTAAATAGGATGTGTAGCCACCCATTCTTTCTATCTTTCTTAATCTTTATGTGCAGTGATGTTCACTTGGATAGTGAGTCCACTTGGTAGTGATCCTTTCTATAATATCTTATATCTGGAAATAATATATTGTGAGCTAACCATCATGTAGTTTTTCCCATTTTGGGTTTTCCATGTGTAAAAAAACTAGTGTCCATGTGTCATGTGATTTTTTGGATGTCTTCATGTTTTCATTCATCATTGCAGTTATATGTATTTTGACAATTGGATGGCTTATGTTTAATTGGTTTTAAAGGAATATTGATTCACCCCCCTTCTCAGTATTATGGGTGTTCAACAATTGGAATGAGAGCTTGGATCCCTAAAAGGAGCTTGACTGCTTTGGGAAGTTCTTGGAGTTTGAACACATGACTAATAGAAAGTATCCTATTCCTCTGAAAGAGATTCCTACTATTGAATACATAGTCTAAGAAGATTTCATGTTATACAAAAATGGAGAACTCAAAGTTTCTCTTGAAGATATTAACAGAGTTGAAGACGAAAACAAAGATATGAAGGAGAATATTAAAGAGGAAAATGAATCTATCAGAAAACTAAGAAATTAGATCAAGAAATTTAGAGAAAGGCATAAGGAATTCAACAAATAATTGAAACAAGCAAATTTGAACATCACTGGATTGAAAGTGTGAGTGGAAATAAAGAAAAATATTGAGGGATGTATAAATGTAATGGTGGAAAGAAAATATAATGAATACATGAGGCTTGAAAAAGAAGTAAATTTGAGATCATATTTTGAGAAGGCAAGAGGCTATGAGGACAAATTCAAGACAAGTTCCACAATGCTTGATGAGTTGATTGTAAGACATGAAGCATCTAAAGACAAAGGTGGTTTGGGATTTGAAAAAGGAGAAAGCTCAAAAGAAAATCAGAGTGCAAAGAAGATCAAAGACAAGAAGAACAATGGCATGCTCCAGAATCAAGGAAACAATGCTAGAAGACCTCCTATTAGAAAACCAAATGCTCAAAGGTACTCATATTTTAATGGTACTTGCTATTTTTTCAATAATTTTGGACATAAAATAAAGGAGTGTAGAAGCAGAATCAATCATAATGTTCCATTCCTTACTGGTCAATGCTTTAAATGCAAGAAATTTGGACATAGATCAAGTGAATACAAAATTCAAAATGATGAATGCATATAACAATGGTAGAATGATATATAACTATTAACAATATTGAGTGATTATGGCAAAGTCCTCGAGTGGGAAGGAGAGCGAATGGAGTTTTTCAAATTTCTCTGTAGCTGCAGACGATGAGGGTTCCGAATCAGAGAATGATGATGATGATGGAAACTCGTTGGAGGTCTGGTGGTTCAGGCTTGCTTTGGTTGGCTTCTGTTTGGATATTTCTAGATGATTTTTCCTTTTGGAGGTGCTTGTTTCCTCTACCATTTGATTTGTGGGAGATCTCTCCCTTTCACTGTTGCCTCCTCTTTTTGGCATGTGGTGGAGTGTGTTGTTCGGTGGCAATGGTTTGGTCCAGGCTCTCCTTTTGGCTTCTACTATGATCTATTTTTTGGTTGAGTGGTTATTCTCTTGCTTTGTTATTCCCCTCCCTCTTGTCCCCAAATCTTGGTTGGGGACCATGGCTTTGTGGGGGATCGTAAAAAGTAAGGGTGTTGATTCTCTCTGTTGGTATACGGGCTAGCTTTTCCTTTTGTTTCAGGTGTTTCCTCTTTGGTGCTGGCCATTGCTTTGCCTTGGTCTATGGTGAGTTGGTTGAGCCCATGTAGTATTCTTTTGCCTCTCTTTTTTTCTCTCCAGATCTCGATTGGGGACCATGGATTTGAGGGTTTTTTGAATGTTTGGGGTTTTTCTTCTCTCTACCCTTACTTAGTCTTTGGTTTTTCGGCTCCCTTGCTTTGGTGATGCCTTGGGCCTTGTTGGGTTCTGCTACTCTTTTTCTGATGGAGGAAGTTTTTTCTCTTGATGGAGCGGTGTTTGAAAACTATTTGAAAATGTGGATTTATGCTGGATTGATAGCTTCAAACTTGTTGGGGCTGAGTTCAAAGCTTCTGTTGGACTTGTTTCCTTTATTTCCCTTTGTGGCTAAGTGTTTTCTTTCCATTGGAGTGTGTGTTGTCTCCTTCGCTCTACAATCTGAGTCTCCTATTGAGGTGGAGTCCCTTCCTATTGTCGTGGTGTCCTATCCTATGGAGGTGGATAGTGGTTTTGCGGGCTTGGTGGGTTGTGATTTCTCTTTCAGTTGGTCTTTTCCCTTGGTGCTCCTATTGAGGTGGAGACCACTTCTATTGAGTTGGAGTTTTGGTGGGGGTGTGAGTCTTTTTTGCACTGTACAAATTTCTCTTGGTCACTTATCCTATAGAGGTGGTGAGGTTAGTTGGAAGACAAGGTTGGTTGGCTCCAACATCACTACCTTATTTAATGACTCTTAAACTAGATCCATAAGCAAATTTTTTATTGTTGTTTGGTTGTTGTACACTTTGGGGTGGAATTTGTTTAAGGTTGCTGCTTTATGGGGCCCTTGAAGCTCTTCTTGTGGCCTAGTGGCATGTTATGTTGGTTGTGAAGCCCAATTTGAAGAATATTTGTTGTTCAGGTCTATGTAGACCTGGTTTGTTGGCTATGAGGCCTATTTTTCTAGCTATGGGGGTCTTGGTCCCACTTATTTTTGTTTGTAAAGGCTTGAAGATTGGCTAGTTCTCTCACCTGTAGGGTGTAATGCCCCGCCAAGTAACCCTAAAGGAAGTTGAAATTAATGATTAAAGTGAACCAATTTTTTTTTAAAGTGCAATTAACATACACATTCACTTACTAATTAACAACAACCTTTAAGACTACAAGGTTGGGATTACTTAAAACCCACACATACATCTTGCATTTAATCCATAGCATATTATATTCTTTAAGAAATAAGCATCATACAACATAAGGATACCACATAACATAATAAGATAAACAGCCAAATACAATTTCATATCCATTTACTTAAACCAATACTTACATCACTCATTCCTAGAATGAGACCATAGTACAAAAGTATTACAATTACAGAATCTCACCTCATAAACATAAAAGGGATAAATATCTTATACAATCTGAAATATTACAATGCAAGCATAATATAAGAACCACGAGTTGTCCAACTGGATATCAAGCCACCAAGTACTGAAGATAAATGGGGACTCAACGGTTTTGTTGCATGTTCCACCCAACCTAGTGGTACCCGAAGGACCACCCCCCATGCTAGGAGATAGTAACAACATAACATGGACAAAAATCTACAACCTCTAACCAAAGGCAGATTCAAATGACTCAACCAAAGAAAAGTAAAACATAAGTACAACACAAGAACAACTCTCACATCACTGACATAGGTCACATTGCTTCCAGACATAAAATAGATCAAGTATGTCCAGAGAACCATACACATAACATAAATACTAACATCAGACAGTTGTCCTAGATAGAGTGTCATCGCACAGCTCATAATAAGTTACCCTCGATGGATCTTCATATGCTCCGATGATCCTAGTGGCCTCTACCGACCCTCGGTCCTCATACTTACTAGTGTGGAATCAGATACCTCTCGTACAAACGAGATAGATGACTATGCCATTCCAGGCCTTTCCACTCATTCCAAGCCTTAACTAGCACTTGACTATGAATGAAGCTAGAACTTATCTTTTTAGTGTATAGTACTCCCCAAATATTCATTTCAATTTTAGTTATCACTTGATTAAACTCACTTCCACAGGTTACCCAAATCCTACCTCTTCCGGGCTCTGGCCCCTAATGGAAGCCACTCTTCTATTCGACAACAGACAAACAAACTATCCACAAGGGAAGCACAAGTGCATACAACCTAGGTATCCAAAACCACTCCATCACAAGGAGGAAACACATAATAGAACACACTCCAAACATCTTGGAGGCAACAAACACATAGTCCACTCCTTTCACAGAGGTACAAAACAACCCCGTTTGTGGAAACCGAGTAACTACTGATAAAACATCATGCACTACCCAATGGAAAACACTGGTTGACATGATGAATCGACAACCCTCTTAGATCCTCTAAGATTCTCTAGAAGACTTAAAATATTGGACTAACACATAATCCCATATCCCAATATACCACATTTCGACATAGCTACAAAAGCAATCAAGTCATTAATCTAATCTTATATTTGGATTTCCTCAATCCATACTCAAGCAATAGGTAACATTTACGAAGGCAAAGGAACAATAACAAGGTTTACTCAAATAACCATATACCCATTTTCCATTTCTATAATAGGGAATTTAAACTATTTAAACTCACAACCCTTTGCGAAGTACAAAGAAAATAAATCTAAAAGACAATCAAGAGGAATCTACTCTTTTTGGATATTCTAAATCCATATCTCATTCATAATTTCATTCACAATAATTAAATTGCTCGAATAGAAATAGATAACTTAAGGTAATTAATTGACTTTTTATTATAACATCTCCATAATTAACTTTTAATACACATAAAACTATTGCCAATAATCTTTTCAATTTCCTATCCAAAATCTATATCTCTTCAACTATCCGTTTAATACATGCTATATAAAATATCTTAAAATATCCCTTTTCACTACAATTTAACCATGCAATCAACCTTATCTTTTAAAAATCTCTCTTCACAACAATATAAAACTATTTCTCTTTCAAAATAATTGAAATAATTAAATAAGTGTCTTCAATTTATAATTATAAGAAATATCAATTTAAACAATTTAAATTGAATTCAACGTTTTCTTAAAAATCAACTTAAGTCTTCTACTAACTGGATTTCTTTCACTTTCCATTTATATCATATAATTTAGTCAATTTATTTAAATGCCATTTCCCCATCAATTTGAATTATGCAAAGTAATCATTTCTTTTTTTACACATCCAATAATACTAAATAAAGTACATCAATTAAAACAGGGTAAGATATTAAATATAAAATAATATACATGTATATATGTTCCTACACTATATACATTCATTATATATTGATATATTTAATCCTATATATAAACATTTAACTTTATCTTCTATCTTACACAAAGCTATTCAATTGTTTATTCTAAACAAACTAAAACTTTATTAATTTCTAGGTACATAAATATTTTATTTACCAAATTAGTCATATTGAAACAATATGCAATAATCATATACCACATATATACAATATAAATATATTAACATATTTATATTTAATATAATTACATATATCCATTTATAAAATATATGTACACATATATTAAATATATCTAACCCAAAATCTAATTTTCAAAGCACCTGAACTGAGGCAAAATACACAAAGATTGAGCGAATTCCACAGTCCGAGGTCGAGGCGAATTTCTCAGCCGAGGGAGGGTTTCCATGTTTTATTTTAATAATAAAAAAAAAAATGAAAAGGAGAGGGGGCGCGACTGTACTTCCACCGCTCCCCATACTCCCACAAAATGGCAGAAGGAGGGGGGTGTGGAGGTGTCTCCCTCCACACAGTCACTCCCATATGGGGGCGGCTATGGGGAGGTAGGTCCTTTCCATACATGCGCATGCCCAAAAAAGGTATAAACCTTCCTACGCCCAAAAATGGTAATATAACGAATGCAATATTTGCATAACCCAATGCATTCATTAACAAATGAATACCCCTCAACAAAGTTCGGAATTCCCTCGGCCGTATGGATGGTGTAATAAATTTTTAAACCAAAAACAATTTAATATATAAATCAATTATATATATATTATATATATATAAACATATATATATGTATATATATAATATATATATATATATATAAATGAATTTCCACAAACGATAAATAGGGAGATTTTGTAAGAAATATTCACCTACAGGTGAAATTGTAAAACCATTTTCCAGAAAATCCAAATTTTATAGAGATCTTAAGAATTAATTCTTTTAAACTATTTTCTCAAATTTATGAACAATTAGAAGAAAAATCAAACGGATCTAAATTATATTCCAGAAGTTTTTCAAAACAGATTTGTTTTCCCACAGAGATTTAAATTTTCTAAAAACAATCTACTACTCTGTCTGACCTCAAAGTTCGATTTAAACAACAGAACAATCGATTTTCTCAATTAAATTAACTCCTATAGAGAATTACACAATTTTTCTCACAGTTTTGGTTTAATTTAAATCTAGTTTCAATTATCAAATCCTAATTCTTAATGAATTCAACAAATAGATTTCATGAACAATATATATTTGTTTTGAACAAACTAGAACAAGAAAACCATAGAACAAAACCTGGAATTCGAAGCTACAGGATGAGAATAAATTTCTCATGCAAGCCTTCTCCAAGGATTCCCTGTATTTTTCTTAAACGTGCAATGGATCCAATCCAAAATCTTCAACAATTGCAAACTGACTTTCCTCAAATCACATCCAAAACCAAAAGTTGCTTCAACCCTTCCTCTGTGCAATTTTCTCAAAATTATCCTCTCACACTAGAAGAATTTTGTCTTTTTTTTTTTTTCTCCCTTCAAAAAATTCTCTCCGAGCATCAATTTTGCAACCAATCTTAATTCCCAAATTCCACTCACACATGCATGCCTAATTGAAAAATATCTTGCACAACCAAATCTGATTTTGCATGCAAAACTAAAACTTAAAATATCTAAATATCAATTATCTCCAAAAATTGAAAACCAACTTTGCTTTTCAAATCCAATTTCAATTTCTAAATTAATTTCAACTTAATTGAAATGAAATTCCAAAATAATTAATTTTCCACAATTGAAATTAAATTCCAAATTAATTTTAATTATTTTATTTCTTTTAATTTTCTTGCATCACATTTAATTAATTAATTTAATTATTTAATAATTGGATTCAACCCCTTGGATTAAATTTAATTAATTAAATAAAATAAATTTAGTTAATTAATTTAAATATAAACTTTTATCCATATTGCATAATTTAAATTCAATAATCATCAACATGATATAATGCAATTATTCTAAACATCTATTTCCAAAACAAGAATCTTTAAAATTAAATAACATGAAAGTAAGGCAAACAATGACTCGACACAGATGACTGACGACACACTAAGGCTAGGGTGTAGACTTGACTTATGTTACCTAGCTACTATCTCCCTTCAACTTAACCATTGGATCGACATGCTCAGACTTGTGAAACCAGGTGGAGTCGGTGTCATGTACCTGTAAGCCTGAAACATAATAACCAACATCATATCATATAATAGTATAGAATACACACCGTGAAGAAGAAATCTCAGATTCGTAGGGTGCTCACAAGTGAGTGATGTGAATCTGTCCCCTTCACCAATACACTCAACAAAACTTGACACTTCCACAATACATCAAATATTCTCATAAGCACTAACATGTTATATCACTAACATCATTACACCATTAAAACATGTAACATAAATCATCAGATAAACCAAATCACATCACATAAAATAGTCTATCGCTTAATAAATGGTGATCCAATACACACACAAGATAAAGTATTTGAATATCCAGAAGTATAAATCAACGCAAAAGAAGGACACACTGTCCAATCCATAAAGCAAAATGGAGGGGTGTTACATTCTCCCCCCCAAGGGTTAGGCTTACTCCTGGAAGCTTGCACACAAGTAGGGATAGAACTCCCTCAAACAACTATATAAAAAAAATCAAAACAAATCCTCGACCCCTGAGGACGAGTATCCTGCACTACACTACCAACACCAGAAGTCTCAACTACAACACCCCGATAACTAGACTGACAGTTATCAACCACAACATAAGCATGATAAGATCTACCTGCACACCTACCATTGGCTCTAAAACTGCTAGTCCCTATCGCAATCATAAGTGCTCCGATGTGGACAATTCCTAGCAATGTGGCCCTGATGACCACAAGAGTAACATCTAATGTTACGACTAAACTCACTGCCTCCTATGGGTGCAATAGACTGCTCCATACTATCCCAATCAACTGTACCTATCAATTGAGCTTATTGTGCCACCAATTGTGGTTCCTTCTAGGTGAAGAACCACCATCATCCTGAGAGTCCTTATGCTTTCCAAGTGCACTCTCCTGCTTCCCACTCAGAATAGGCTCCTGTTGAGTCATCGGTGATCCAACTCCCTGAGTCTGACCCCGTCGTGCACTAGAGCCAACTACAAAACCACTACTAATCTGCACACCTGAATGACCTCCTAGTGCCATAGTCAAGTTCTCCTCAGGAAGTTGTGCCTTCTCCACAGCTGTCTCCATAGATTTGGGTTCAAAGACCCACACACCGCCACTAATATGGACATCCAAACCCCTGATGAAATGTTGGACAGGCATCCCCTCATCATCTCCTATTCCTATGAACTATTTAAGTTCATAGAAACAACTCTCATACTCAGCTACGGTCATGGCTAACTGTCGTAGGGTGTGGAACTCATCAGCCCTGTGCTAACGCCAAAGATCAGAAAGAAAACGGGCTCTAAACCGCTCAAGGAATATCTCCCAAGTCACAGAACTCATGTCAATGTGAAGCTTCTGCTCCTCAATTCTCCACCATGTGGCTAAAAATCCCTGCAGATGCATAACAGCGCACCATGCTTTAGTATTACTATCAAATGGATGCATAGCAAAACATCGGTCAAGACCTATCATCCAAGTCTTAGCCTCTAAACCAGAACCAATTCCATCAAACCTAGGTGCTTGTGACCGAATCAAATCTCTCATATAGGTCACTGCTAACATATCCGACTGAGCTATAACTGTCCTAACAATAGGATTAACCTCTGGTACTGCTTGTCTTGGACCTAAGAATGCCAAAGCCTCCTCAAGCGTCCTACGTGCAGCTTCAAACCTTGGAGGATCTAGTTGTCTACCATCATCCCCATGACCATTCAGTGAAGCCTGATGCTCCTCCTGCTCCGGTATATGAGGCATATGAGGTGTTGAGTCATGCTAACTCTCCTCTCGACCGCCTACCCGGCCACATCCATGTTCTCTCCCTCGTCTGCGTCTAGGAGACATACTCCTACACAAACACAAAAGAGTATTAGACAAAGTACACTTGGAAAACCGACGCAACTAGGCTAATGGGTACATCATAATCCCAGAGCACCCAGTGTTTAAAACTAGGCTCTGATACCATGTGTAATGCCCCGCCAAGTAACCCTAAAGGAAGTTGAAATTAATGATTAAAGTAAACCAATTTTTTTTTTAAAGTGCAATTAACATACACATTCACTTACTAATTAACAACAACCTTTAAGACTACAAGGTTGGGATTACTTAAAACCCACACATACATCTTCCATTTAATGCATAGCATATTATATTCTTTAAGAAATAAGCATCATACAACATAAGGATACCACATAACATAATAAGATAAACATCCAAATATAATTTCATATCCATTTACTTAAACCAATAGTTACATCACTCATTCCTAGAATGAGACCATAGTACAAAATTATTACAATTACAGAATCTCACCTCATAAACATAAGAGGGATAAATATCTTATACAATCTGAAATATTACAATGCAAGCATAATATAAGAACTGTGAGCTATCCAACAGGATATCTCACCATCAAGTACTAAAGATAAATGGGGACCCAATGGTTTTGGTGCATGTTCCACCCAACCTAGTGGTACCCAAAGGACCACCCCCATGCTAGGAGAAAGTAACAACATAACATGGACAAAGATCTACAACCTCTAACCAAACGCAGACTCAACTGACTCAACCAAACATAAGTACAACATAAGTACAACACAAGAACAACTCTCACATCACTGACATAGGTCACATTGCTTCCAGACATAAAATAGATCAAGTATGTTCAGAGAACCATACACATAACATAAATACTAACATGAGACAATTGTCCTAGATAGAGTGTCATCGCACATATCATAATAAGTTACCCTCGACGGATCTTCATAAGCTCCGGTGATCCTGGAGGCCTCTACCGACCCTCGGCCCTCATACTTACTAGTGTGGAATCAAATACCTCTCGTACACACGAGATAGATGACTATGCCATTCCAAGCCTTTCCACTCATTCCAAGCCTTAACTAGCACTTGACTATGAATGAAGCTAGAACTTATCTTTTTAGTGTGTAGTACTCCCCAAATATTCATTTCAATTTTAGTTATCACTTGATTAAACTCACTTCCATAGGTTACCCAGATCCTACCTCTTCCGGGCTCTGGCCCCTAATGGAAGCCACTCTTCTATTCGACAACACACAAACAAACTATCCACCAAGGGAATCACAAGTGCATACAACCTAGGTATCCAAAACCACTCCATCACAAGGAGGAAACACATAATAGAACACACTCCAAACATCTTGGAGGCAACAAACACATAGTCCACTCCTTTCATAGGAGGTACAAAACAACCTCGTTCATGGAAACCGGGTAACTACTGATAAAACATCATGCACTACCCAAGGGAAAACACTGGTTGACATGATGAATCGACAACCCTCTTAGATCCTCTAAGATTCTCTAGAAGACTTAAAATATTGGACTAACACATAATCCCATATCCCAATATACCACATTTTGACATAGCTACAAAATCAATCAAGTCATTAATCTAATCTTATATTTGGATTTCCTAAATCCATACTCAAGCAATAGGTAACATTTACGAAGGCAAAGGCACAATAACAAGGTTTACTCAAATAACCATATACCAATTTTCCATTTCTAAAATAGGGAATTTAAACTATTTAAACTCACAACCCTTTGTGAAGTACAAAGAAAATAAATCTAAAAGACAATCAAGAGGAATCTACTATTTTTGGATATTCTAAATCCATATCTCATTCATAATTTCATTCAAAATAATTAAATTCCTCAAATAGAAATAAATAACTTAAGGTAATTAATTGACTTTTAATTATAACATCTCCATAATTAACTTTTAATACACATAAAACTATAGCCAATAATCTTTTCAATTTCCTATCCAAAACCTATATCTCTTCAACTATTCGTTTAATACATGCTATATAAAATATCTTAAAATATCCCTTTTCACTACAATTTAACCATGCATTCAACCCGATCTTTTAAAAATCTCTCTTCACAATAATATAAAACTATTTCTCTTTCAAAATAATTGAAATAAGTAAATAAGTGTCTTCAATTTATAATTATAAGAAATATCAATTTAAACAATTTAAATTGAATTCAATGTTTTCTTAAAAATCAACTTAAGTCCTCTACTAACTGGATTTCTTTCACTTTCCATTTATATCATGTAATTTAGTCAATTTATTCAAATGTCATTTCCCCATCAATTTGAATTATGCAAAGTAATCATTTCTTTTTTTACACATCCAATAATACTAAATAGAGTACATCAATTAAAACAGGATAAGATATTAAATATAAAATAATATACATGTATATATGTTCCTACACTATATACATTCATTATATATTGATATATTTAATCCTATATATAAACATTTAACATTATCTTCTATCTTACACAAAGCTATTCAATTGTTTATTCTAAACAAACTAAAACTTTATTAATTTATAGGTAAATAAATATTTTATTTACCAAATTAGTCATATTGAAACAATATGCAATAATCATATACCACATATATACAATATAAATATATTAACATATTTATATTTAATATAATTACATATATCCATTTATAAAATGTATGTACACATATATTAAATATATCTAACCCAAAATCTAATTTTCAAAGCACCCGAACCGAGGCGAAATACACAGAGATCAAGCGAATTCCACAGTCCGAGGCCGAGGCGAATTTCTCAGCTGAGGGAGGGTTTCCATGTTTTATTTTAATAATAAAAAAAAAAATGAAAAGGAGAGGGGGCGCGACTGTACTTTCGCCGCTCACCATACTCCCATGGAATGGTGGAAGGAGGGGGGTGTGGAGGGGTCTCCCTCCACACAGTCACTCCCATATGGGGGCGGTTGTGGGGAGGTAGGTCCTCTCCATACATGCCCATGCCCAACAAGGTATAAACCTGCTTGCGCCCAAAAACGGTAATACAACGAATGCAATATTCGCATAACCCAATGCATTCATTAACAAATGAATACCCCTCAACAAAGTTCAAAATTCCATCTACCGTACGGACGGCGTAATAAATTTTTAAACCAGAAACAATTTAATATATAAATCAATTATATATATATTATATATATATATATAAACATATATATATGTATATATAATATATATATATATATAAATGAATTTCCACAAAAGATAAATAGGGAGATTTTGTAAGAAATATTCACCAATAGGTGAAATTGTAAAACCATTTTCCAGAAAATTCAAATTTTATAGAGATCTTAAGAATTAATTCTTTTAAACTATTTTCTCAAATTTATGAACAATTAGAAGAAAAATCAAACGGATCTAAATTATATTCCAGAAGTTTTTCAAAACAGATTTGTTTTCCCACAGAGGTTTAAATTTTCTAAAAACAATCTACTGCTCTGTCTGACCTCAAAGTTCGATTTAAACAACAGAACAATCCATTTTCTCAATTAAATTAACTCCTATAGAGAATTACACAATTTTCCTCCAGTTTTGGTTTAATTTAAATCTAGTTTCAATTATCAAATCCTAATTCTTAATGAATTCAACAAACAGATTTCATGAACAATATATATTTGTTTTGAACAAACTAGAACAAGAAAACCATAGAACAAAACTTGGAATTCGAAGCTACAGGATGAGAATAAATTTCTAATGCAAGCCTTCGCCAAGGATTCCCTATATTTTCCTTAAACGTGCAATGGATCCAATCCAAAACCTTCAACAATTGCAAACTGACTTTCCTCAAATCACATCCAAATCCAAAAGTTGCTTCAACCCTTCCTCTATGCAATTTTCCCAAAATTATCCTCTCACACCAGAAGAAGTTTGTTTTTTTTTTTTTTCCTCCCTTCAAAAAGTTCTCCCCAAGCATCAATTTTGCAACCAATCTTAATTCCTAAATTCCACTCACACATCCATGCCCTTTACAAGCCCTTGTAATCCTGAGCGAGGCATAATTATCTTATTAAGTGTTTGATACTACATGAAACTCTAATCAATTAATTAATTTATCACTAGATTAACTAACTTACAACGAGTTACCCTGGCACCACTTCGTGTGTTGGCCCCCGTTACAAGCCACTCCTCTAAGACGACACATGGAACAACTCCACAACCCAAGGGTACACAAGTGCTACGCAAGGATATCACATCCCTAACCATGACATATAGTCAACACACTCCCGTTCGTGATAACTGGGGAACAAATTGGTTACACACTACCCAAGGCAATCTCAAGGTTGACCACATAGTACGGCAACCCACAAACTTGAAATCCCAACTAGAAGATTGGTTAAATGTTAAAACCCACATTTCCCAAATGATAACACACATAGATCAATACCAGGACAATAATCAGATCTACTTTGGGTTCACTAAACCCACTTCCTCACTAGCATTCAGTAAACAGTGCGTTAAATGAACAGAATTAATTATGCCATTTAAAAATCATTTTTATTTCCACGCAACATTCAAATACATGAAACATTCATCTGAATCCCAATAGTTCAGATAAAAGCATAATCTCATATTAAAATAAAATATTTATTCCACAATTAATTAAACTCATTTTCTAAAAAAAAACAATATTCCCCATTTAAATAATGTAATAATACAATGAAATAATCCTTTTCAAAATGCTAATGTTAAAACATTAAAAAGATTATTATTATTTAAATCTCACAAATTATTATACAAAACATAATATTTAAGCCTATTAAAGGCATTTAATATTGAATTAAATCATAAGATTAACATCATTTAATATTATGTTAAATCCTAATATTAAAATCATTTCATAATACCCTAAATTATAACATTAATATATATAATATTATATCCTAATAATGAAATATTATAATAATATAATATTTAACATATTATAAAAATTATAATATTAAATTATAATAAAATATAATAATATATCTTTATATGTTATTTATATATATATATATTTTTTAAATTAAAAACCCCAAATGGATGGCCTCGGTTCATGTGCCAACCCTAGAGTTGGGTCGCACGACCTCGGGACCCGTGCCAAGATCTGGGAGGTGGTTTGGAGGTCGGCCTGGCCACGGTTTTTACTAGGTGGCAGCAGGTATGGTTGTGGTGGCTGCAGGAGGCGACGCCACCGGGGATAGGGAGGGTCGGCGGCGAGGGAGGCAGTGCGGCTGCAGAAGCCGCCGCGGTTACCACATAGGTGGCGCCGGTAGCGCTGCCTACGTAGTCCATGTGGGTTGTGGACGGTGGTGAGTGGGCATTATTCCCCCACTCCACCCCCATGGGAGCGGCGGTGGGGTGAGCCCCCATCTCACCTGCGTTTTATTTTTATTTTTATTTTTTTATAAAAAAAACCAGAACCTCATTTTCTTTTTACACAAAGAATTTTTTTTTCCTATTGGCCATTTTAAAAAAAAATGGCCAGCATAACCCTACTAAGGGAAGGAAAAGAAAAATATTAAATACCATAAATAAGGAAATAGACATATATATATATATGATTACATAAAAACTTTCTCCCAAATGAGATTTTTCAACCAAAAAGAACATAGAATTGAAGAAAAACTAATTCTATAAACATGATTCCATTTAATTTTGCACAAACTTCCCAAGGAGTGGAGTTCTACAAGTTCAACTATTTTCCTTATCACATATGAGCCTTTGAACAAGCAAAATTCAAATGAAACAAGATGAGAACCTGATTTTTCTTGAAGTGTGATGAAGGTCCTGATGGTGTTATGAAACCCTCTTGAGCACTTCAGATTCCACAAGCTCTTCCTCCAAACCCACAAAATTAAGCAATCTTCCTCTTCTCTTTTTAATTTTCTCCCAAAAACTCCATTTTTTAAAATTGTGAAGAAATTCAAAGATATGCAAAAATCCTTCCCAAAATCCAACAACAACCCTCATCAATTTTTGAAAATAGAATAGCAAAAGTCTTTCTTTTTGAATTTTTGAATTTCAAAATTGACTTTTAATTTATTTTTCTAATCTTTCAATTCCAGCTCAAATTTGCATGCATTTTCAAAATGAATAATCTAAATCATTTTCACATAAATAACTTAATCAATTAATAAATAAATCTACCATAAGATTAAAATATTTATTAATTAAATTAAATTTCTCAATAATTAAATCACAATTCCTACATTACTCTAACTCCCCAAAATAAACTGAAATCAGGCAATTAGAACAAAATAGCACAACTGGACCATACTAGGGTCGACGACACACTACGACTAGGGGATGACTCGGCACGAAAATCCTAGCTACTATCTCCCAATCGAATGTCATTGGGCAATGGACATGCTCAAACCTGTGAAACCAAGTGGAATCAATGTCCTTTACCTGTCAACCTGTGAGCAAAGGCTATGTCCACATGCAATAATATGTCATAAATAAGGCACACCATGAAGAGAAAATCATGAGATCATAGGGCACTCACAAGTGAGTGATGCGATACCGTCCTCTTCACCAATACAGTAGTTCTAACTAACGCATCTAACATAGCAGCATAATCGAAAGCATGAACATCATAAATTAAACATCCACATATGCTAACTCCAAACATGCCATAATAATCACATCAAAATATAGTATCATCACATCAAGATACATCACGATAAAACAGTGATCAACTGTAACCAAGTATATAGTCAAAGTACAACACAAAACTAAAGCATAAAAGGGGAAACAACATAGTTCGCACAATAGAGAAAAATGTAGGGGTGTTACAGAAACTATAGAGAAAAGATAATGGAAGTTTATCAGAATTTGAAGAAATCACAGATAAAGAAACATATTGATGCTGAGGCAGAATCATATGCCAAATATTTTGGTATCTCAAAGGACACTACAAAGGCAGCTCTAGAGAGAGCTAGAGTTGACATGAGTATACAAGAGGCCTCTAGTAGCTCTAGAAGATCAAATTTTGCATCTCTACCTATAGCTGGGAAGAAGATGAGATCCATAGGCGATCCTTCAGCAAGGGAGAAATTCACTCTGGTAGTCCATGCCATAAGGGCAAAAGAAAAGAAAACCACAAGGAGAGTTAAGTAGAAAGCCATGATGAAAAAGGTGTAACACCCCTCCGTTTTGCTTTATGGACTAGACAGTGTGTCCTTGTTTTGTGTTGATTTATACTTCTGGATATTCTGATACTTTATCTTGTGTGTGTATTTGATCATCATTTATTGTGTGATAGACTATTCTATGTGATGTGACTTGAGTTATCTGATGATTTGTGTTACATGTTTTAATGGTGTAATGAAGTTAGTTGATATAACATGTTAGTGAATATGAGAATATTTGATGTATTGTGAAAGTGTCAGTTTTGTTGAATGTATTGGTGAAGGGGATAGATTCGCATCACTCGCTTGTGAGCGCCCTGCGAATCTGAGATTTTTTCTTCATGGTGTGTATTATATGCTATTATATTATATGATGTTGTTTACTATGTTTTTAGGTTGCAGGTACATGACACTGACTCCACCTGGTTTCATAGGTCTGAGCATGTCGATCCAACGGTTAAGTTGAAGGGAGATAGTAGCTAGGTAACATGTGTCAAGTCTACACCCTAGCCTTAGTGGGTCGTCAGTCGTCTGTGTTGATTTGTTGTTTGCTTTACTTTAATGTTATTTAATTCTAAAATATTCTTGATTGGGAAATAGATGTTTAGAATAATTGCATTATATCATGTTGATGGTTATTTGATTTAATTTATGCAATGTGGATAAAAGTTTATATTTGATTAATTAATTATATTTAATTTATTTAATTAATTAAATTTAATCCAAGGGTTGAATCTAATTATTAAATAATTAAATTAATTAATTAAATGTGATACAAGAAAATAAAAAGAAATAAAAGAATTAAAATTAATTTGGAATTTAATTTCAATTTGTGGAAATTTAATTATTTTGAAATTTCATTTCAATTAAGTTGAGATTAATTTAGAAATTGAAATTGGATTTGAAAAGCAAAGTTAGTTTTCAATTTTGGATATAATTGATATTTAGATATTTTAAGTTTCAGTGTTGCATGCAAAATCAGATTTGGTTGTGCAAGATATTTTTAATTAGGCATGCATGTGTGAGTTGAATTTAGGAATTGAAGATTGGTTGAAAAATTCATGCTGAGAGAGAATTTTGAATAGGAAAAAACTTCTTCTAGTATGAAAGGATAATTTGGGAAAATTGCATAGAGGAAGGGTTGAAGCAACTTTTGATTTTAGATGTGATTTGAGGAAAGTCAGTTTGCAATTGTTGAAGATTTTGGATTGGATCCGTCGCATGTTTAAGAAAAATACAGGGAATTCCTGAAGAAAGATTGCATCAGAAATTTCATTCTCTTCCCGTAGCTTTTAATTCCAGGTTTTGTTATGTGGTTTTCTTGTTCTAGTTTGTTTAAAACAGTTATATATTGTTCATGAAATCTGTTTGTTGAATTCATTGAGATTTAGGAATTGATATTTGAAACTAGATTTAAACTAAACCAAAACTGTGGGAAAATTGTGTAAGTCTCTGTAAAAGTAAAATTAATTGGGAATAGATTGTTTTGATGTTTAAATCAAACTTTGAGGTCAAACAAAACATTAGATTGTTTTTAGAAAATTTAAACTCTATGGGAAAACAAGTTTGTTTTGAAAAACTTTTGATTTGCAATTTAGATCCGTATGATTTTTCTTCTAAATGTTCATAAATTGGAGAAAATAGTTTAAAATAATTAATTCTTAAGAGCTCTGTGAAATTTAGATATTCTGGAAAATGTTTTACAATTTCACCTGTAGGTGAATATTTTTTATAAAATTTCCCTATTTATATATTGTGAAAATTCGTTTATATATATATATATATATATATACATATATATGTTTATATAAATATATATATACAATTGATTTATATATTAGATTATTCTGGTTTTAAAATCTATTTCGTCGTCCGTACGACGGAATTGATTTCCCTGGTAGAGGATGGAATTGTCCTTAATTATCAAAATCTGAAATTTATAGAAAAATAAATAAATAAAAATTTGTGACAAAGTTGTTTTGTAGTGGTTGGTGGGGGGGTTAAATCCCCACTTCCCACTCTCATGTGAGAGGTGCGACTGCCATGAGGCAGTGTGCCCACCACAGTGGGGAATGCGCTGTCCCATGGCAGTGCCGCCCACAGTACTAAGGCATTGGGGGATGGGAAGGGTCGGCGGTAAGCCCCCACCCCATAAATGTTTGAACCTTGTTTTTTCTTATTTTTCTTCTTTTATATTTTGGTTAATAAATTTAACTGGCGAACCTTGGTTTCGGCACCTCTTTCTCTCCCCATAAATGTTTGAACCTTGCTTTTTTTAATTTTTCTTCTTTTATATTTTGATTAATAAATTTAACTACTGAACCTTGGTTTCGGTGCCTCTTTCTCTCCCCATAAATGTTTGAACTTTGTTTTTTTAATTTATGATAACAGGTGTGGATTTTGAGATTCGTCTGCCTCGGGATCAGTGCGGGTGTTAGGAAATTAAAGTTTGTTTCTTTTTGTATTATTTTATTTTATATGTAATATATATAATATACATGTATGAATATGTCATATTTATATATTAGGTTATGTTCGAGGATTTTTATTAAAGATTAATTATTTTGAAAATAATAGTATAAGTATTTAGTAGATAATGGTAGATAGATTAAATATATTTATGGATATTTGAGAGAATAATTAATATTGAAATGTTATTATATTTTAATGCATGCAATTTTATACTATGGGAGATTTGATTGGAAACAATTTAAATGCATGGTTTAGTTGATAGAGATATAGAAAATTGATGAGGCTAAATGCAATAGCTTTATGAAGTATTAAATGTAAATTTAGGAAATAATTATATTGATGAAGGCAAATAATTACTTTATTTTATTTATTTCCATTAGAGCAATTTAATTATTGTGATTGGAATAGGTAAGAGTCATGGATTTAGAATATCTGAACAAGTAATATTCTTCATGGTTGTCTTCGATGTTTTTAGATTGTTATTGTGTCTTTGCCTTTGTAGATGTTACCTATTGCTTGAGTATGGATTTACAAAATCCAAATTATAGATTTGATTAAATGACTTGATTACTTTTGTAGCTATGTCGTCATGTTGTACTTTGGGATATGGGATTATGTGTTAGTCCAATTTGTAAGTCTTCCAGAGAATCTTAGAGGTCTAAGAGGGTTGTCGATTCATGATGTCAACCAGTGTTGTCCCTTGGGTAGTGCATGATGTCTGATCAGTAGTTACCCGGTTTCCATGAACGGGGTTGTGTTGTTTTGTACCTCCTGTGAAAGAAGTGCACTATGTGTTGTTGCCTCTAAGATATTTGGAGTGTGTTCTATTATCTGTTTCCTCCTTGTGATGGAGTGGTTTTGATACCTAGTTTGTATGCACTTGTGAGTCCCTTGGTGTGTAGTTCGTATATGTGTTGTCGAATAGAAGAGTGGCTTCCATTAGGGGCCAGAGCCCAGAAGAGGTAGGATTTGGGTAACCTATGGAAGTGAGTTTAATCAAGTGATAACTAAAATTGAAATGAATATTGGTGAGTACTACACACTAAAAAGATAATTTCTAGGTTCACTCATAGTCAAGTGCTAGTTAAGGCTTGGAATGAGTGGAAGGGCCTGGAATGGCAAGATCAACTATCTTTTCCGTACGAGAGGTAGTTGATTCCGCATGAGTGTGTATGAGGGCCGGGATTCGGTTGAGGTCACTAGGATTACTTGTGCTGGAGCCTATGAAGAATGCCCAGAGGAGATCTCATGACTACTATGCGATGACACTCTATCTAGGATAACTATTATTTATTGTTATATGTGTATGGTTCTTTGAACATACTTGATCTATTTTATGTCTGGAAGCAATGTGATCTATGTCAGTGATGTTGGTGTTGTACTTATCTTGTAATTGAGTTGTACTTGTGTATTGCATTTGTTTGGTTATATCAGTATGTGTCAGTATGAGTCTGCCTTTGGTTAGAGGTAGTAGATTCCTTGTCCATGTTACTTTGTTACTATCCCCTAGCATGGGGGGTGGTCCTTTGGGTACCACTTGGTTGGGTGGAACATGCACCAAAACCATTGGGTCCCCATTCTTCTTCAGTACTTGGTGGCAAGATATCCAGATGGACAATTCGCAGTTCTTATGTTATTCTTGCATTGTAATATATTTCAAATTGTATAAGTTATTTATCCTTCTTATGTTTATAAGGTGGAATTTTGTATTTGTAATCATATGTACCATTGTCTCATTCTAGGAATGAATGATGTAACTATTGGATTCAGTAAATGATTATGAAATTGTATCTTGGATGTGTATCATATTGTGATATGATGTATCTTATGGTGGTTTTATAATTATTACTTTATGCTATTTAATGCTATGGTTTATGTAAGATGTTTGTGTGGGTTAAGTAATCCCAACTTTGTAGCCTTAAAGGTTGTTGTTAATTAGTAAGTGAATGTGTATGTTAATTGCACTTTAAAAAAAAAAATTGGTTCACTTTAATCATTAGTTACAACTTCCTTTAGGGTTGCATGGCGGGGCATTACAAAAGGAAGCGGGTATCACTATGACCTCTAAAGAAGATGTACATGATGCTCAAAATGAGCATGAGATCGGTGTAGCTGAAAAGATAGCATAAGAGATAATGGAGAACTTCAAAGAATATACCTCCAAACTAAGAGAACAAGTTGAAGAAAAAGTTGAAACATGGATTGTAGAGAAGAAGCTATTGGACATCATAGAAAAGTGTGCATCTACACATAACAGAGTGGAAGAGAGTTTGAAGGATGTCCATGCCTGTGAAGAGGAAGGAAGAAACCTATTTCTTCACATGAAGTGTCTTGATGTTACACAAATCATAAAGGATGTTAAGAATACAATTGAGACACAAATAAGCTATGTATCAAACTCTTATGACCTGGTACAACATAGAGATGATTAGAGCTAGACTACTTTAGTGACTTTACATGAAGAATGCTTTACTCTGCAAAGCCAAAAGGAAGAAATAGTCAGACAATTGAAGAAGCTAAGGGACTTGGTTAAAATTAAGCATATACCTGTCTCAAGTGCCCTTGCTAGTACAAATAGGATTTTAGAGATAAATATTAACCCTTGTACTTTGGAAGAAGGAAAATAAATTTTGGTGAAGCACAGAATACTTGCAACAGCAAAGGAACAGTGGGAAGAAGGAAAATCCACTTGGAAAGTCATCCTACAAAAGCTTAAAAGGTCAACATTTTCAAGTTGACAATTTCTACTTATGCATTTTCAAAATTTCAGATTCTTTTTGCATGTATACAGAAGGTATAGAAGTTTTTGGTTAACTCCTTGAGGGGGAGTCAACACACTCTTCTAGTTACTTTTTCTAACATATATATTTGAGGGGGAGTATCCAAAGTTATCTTAATATTGGTACACCCTTTTCCATTGATGTCAAAGGGAGATAGATACTTGGAAAACATTTTGAGAGTTGGGGAGAGATACTCAAGAAATACTTGGAGAAATGTTGAGAAAGACTTTTTGGAAAAAATATGTGTAAGGGGGAGAGACAATTTTTTGAAAAATGTCTTTGATATGCATGTTTCCATCAATGGAAAAAAGGGAGATTGTTGGAAGTAAGGGGAAGACTGTTGGAAGCTTGTCATTGTTGATGTTGTTTCGAAACATGAGCATGAGTTGCATATATTGTATGATCCAGTGTTGTAATTAATATCAACATTGCTACGATCATTCTAGGATGGATTGAAAGCATTCTTGAAGACATTATTTTGTTCTGCGATGATGAGGATAAGCTATTAGATGTCGACTGAGTGGGAATTCAAAGGAAGACTATTTTTTGAAGTCACATGTATGCTGAGTTGTATGTATATATGAAGGTTTTGTGCTTAGGTCTTATTTTGGGTCAACCCAAAATATTTGATGTTTTGTGGAGGATAAGAAAGTAACTTTATCTTATGTGGGATCTATATTAGGTCAATCTCGATCTATCTTAAGGTGAATTGAATTTTAAATTATGACACAAGATTTGGATATAATTCTTTGAGGATGACATGTTTAATATTGTTTGTTACTTCTAATTAGGCCGACCTAATTGAAGTTACACATGATATGGATATATATAGGAGATTAACTTCAGAGTTTTGGTGTGTCCTTGTATTAAATGTGAATGATGATGATGAAGGGATAGAGAGAGAAAATTGTATGCGAGTAATAAGAGACATATGACATGTATGGTATTCTACCTACATGTGTGTGATGTGAATATAATTAGAGTTGAGAAAACTATGAGCAGAGAAAAATATTTTTTAGATCTCCATGAAGATTATTTTGTGCTTCATTGAAACTATAATCTAGCATATGATAGGTGCTATTGTATCAGTTCAAATAGGTTTTGTATCCACCCATTCTTTCTATATTTCTTACTTTCTATGAGCAATGTGTTCACTTGGACAGTGAGTCCACTTGGTTGTGAGTCTTTCTGTAATATCTTATATCTGGATATAATATATTGTGAGTTAACCCTCATTGTGGTTTTTCCCATTTTGGGTTTTCCACACAAAAATACTGGTGTTCATGTGTCATGTAATTTTGTGGATGCCTTCATTTTTTCATTCATCATTGTAGTTATATTTATTTTGATAATTGGATGGCTTATGTTTAATTGGTTTAAAGAAATACTAGTTCACCCCCCTTCTCAGTATTTTGGGTGTTCAACATTGATATCCTTGTGTATATGATATATCCATGTATGAGTATGCATAAGTATTTCTACGTATGTATACCCATACGCACATATTCTCACATGCATGAGTTATCACATTCACGTACATATATACATATATACATTCTATGTATATACTTATTGATTAATATATAAATATAAATACATGAATAATAACTTATACTCAATACAGAGATTTAGTCACATAATCCAAACTAAGAAACAATCAAGGAATCAAAGACTAATTTACCAAAATCATTCCAATTATCACAAAACTACAACCAAGTTTTTTACTTACCAATTCCTGAACTAACTTGTCTCTACTTGAACAAACTAGGATGTGTGTGTGATAGCTCAAATAGGCACATTAGGGGTTACCAAACCAAGCTCCTCTCCTGAGTGATACTCCCCCTCTCTTCGATTCTTTTCATGCATCCAACTTAGTGCATCACAATAGAAGTCAGTCAATAACATTAAATTTATATGAGTCTTATATTTTAATCTTCAAAGCATTTAAAGTATCCACATTGCATTGCACATTCATTCATCACATTTTCCATCAAAATATATGAAACATAATCATGTATTAAAATATTTTAACTCATCAAAGTAGTAGTAAATAGGCAATAACACAATGGGGTGTAACACTAGTAATATGAGGAGGATTTTATTAGTTTGGATGTTTTGTTGATTTATCAATAATATTTTAAATATTGTTTGACCATCTATTCAATCGATTCATTTGAGGACAAAAACCTTTGGGTGAGGAGATCAGTGGATAAAAACCCATTAGTTTTAGGAGTCAAAGAATGAAACCTCTTTGATTAAATAGGATAATACTATTCAAAGGTTGTGATTGTACTTCATAGAGCTACAAAGTTTTAGTGTTTTTCAATTTGTACATTTTGCAAGTGTTGGTTGTAGTAGAACAAAGTTTGTTTCAAATTTACTATTGTTTACTGTTGTTGTTATGTTTGTTGTTTATCAACATTTTGGTGTTGATTTTATCCATTGAGATCATCTATATTAGTTTCAGGAACTTCAAAGAATGAAACCTCTTTGATTCAATAGGATAATCTTATTCAAAGGTTGTGATTGTGCTTCATAGAGCTACAAATTTTTAGCTTGTTTCAATTTGTGTGTTTTGCAAGTATTGGTTGTAGTAGAACAAAGTTTGTTTCAAATTTATTGTTGTTATGTTTTTTGTTTATCAAAATTTTGGTGTTTATTTTATCTATTGAGATCATCTATATTAGTTGTGGAAACTTATTTAGAAATCAGATGTAAAATTATCAAATTTTGTGAGACAATGTATTCAAGATTTCAATAATTATTTATTTTTTCCTTAATTATTAGCTGATAGGCTACATATAGTATGAGATTTGAGCTTGAAACAAGTCTCACACCTTCAAACAACTATTGAATCGACTGTTAGAAAATAAGTTTCAACTATCATTTAATGGTAAATCAACTATTGTTTAATGGTAAAAGCCTCCAAAATCTCACTTATCACATAAAATTCAAATAAATATTGTTTTTCCAACTAGATGGGAAATTCTCTTTCCATTTGCAGTATTTTTGCCAATTTGATGGCAACTTTCTTTTCATTTGCACTACTTTATGTTTTAAATATGGATGAAAATATTTCAAAATCAGATAATACCTAATTTCTTTAAGGAAAAAAAAGAGCTTTTTCAAAGTTAATTTCATTCAATTATTTATCATTTATTATTAATTGTTTAATCCATCCGCATGCCACTAGAATTTGCAGCACATGACATCCATTCACACCCTTGCACAAACACTTACTCTTTAACATATTAGCATGTATATATAGTTTTCTATCACTATAATCCTTGCATCTCCTTTAGATGCAAGTGTTATATGTAGCTATTGTTGTTGCTGGTATTATTATTGTTATTGCAATATTTTATTGTGTAAATCATTCCACTAGAACATCTACAGATGTTGTTGGAATAATTTCTTGTATGGTGCAAAAATTATCGAAGTTGCTTGTATGTTGAAAATGAGCAATTTCTAGATTTGGATTCATTTGTGTGGTTGTAAGTCTGTGAAACATTACAAAAAAATTCTATATGTTCAATTTGTTTTTTACTTCAAATAAATCTTTGAATATTTGTGGTGATTCCAATTGTTTTAAAGAAAATTTGTTAGGTTATGGCTTTATATTTTGTGTTGAAATTACGCAAGAATTTCATATATTTATGTTATTTAAAATTATTTTAGATTTACATGAATATTTTTGGGGGGATATTATAGTGGTTTTAGAGAAAATATATTTCCATCTTGTATGGTAATTTAATGATTGTTGTTTCTTAGTAATAGAGAAATAAGATGTTTTAGATAGTAGCAATTATTTTTTATAGATATAAGGATAAGCATAGAGGTTTTAAACACAAAATAAGTTATGACTAATGGAGAAAAGGGAAAAAATAAAATGATAGAGGAAGAAAGAAATGATTTCTTTTAGATGATTTTATTAAATTTCAATTTAAGACAAATGAAAGTATATGAAAACCAAAAGGGTTTTAAATGAATTAATAATGAATTCGGTGGAGAAATTAAGCATAAAAATATTTAAGGAAGTGAAATCCCATTAGTGAGTAATAGAGATGCAGGTCATTCCACATTAAAATCACCAAAACTAATATTTTTATCAAAAGAAAAAATTGGAGTGCCCACTACTTCCATTGTAGAATAAATACTAAATGAAATGAAGAATACACAAATTAATATAAATATTTTAAGGCAGCCCTATCATTTTAAAATTTTAAAGAAATAACAGGGAAGGATTTACACAAGAAAAGGCAAGGAAATAACCAAAATAATAGTAGAAATGATTTGAAGAGTAAATTGGATAAAATCTCAGCACCCACCTTTGATGGTAGTGATAATATTTAAGCTTGGGCTTGGTTAAAGAAATTGTAGACTTTCCTTACTCTCAATCTTATGAAGAAGAAATAAGTAATAAAATTTGTGCATTGGGAAGAAATTTCTTATGATTGGTGATAGCATGGTCTAATCATATAAGGACATGATCAAGTACATAATTTTGAAAAGTTAAGACAAAAAAAAGACTTTACAAGTTTGAGTTGAAGAATGATGACGAATATTTCAAATAACTTTGATAGATCAAGCAACAAACTTAATGATTACATATATTTTTAGGGTTTTTTGAGCCACTCAAAGACATAGTCAAAGATTTTGTTCCATCAACTTTGTAGGGGGATATCAAGAGAGATCTAACACTTGATCCGTTTATTCTAAAGAATTTTTTTATTATCATTTCAAGCAACCCACTTAATGGAAACATACAAGAAAATTTAGAAAAAGAGTGATTTTATAAAAAAAAAAATAGGACCGTACTTCATACTACAACAAAAAAGATGGATGAAGATTTTGGGAATGAACTTAGGACAAAAGGAATGTTTCTCTTGCAAGGGTCCATGAAAACTAAGCCATAGATTCCTTGGCAAGGAAAAATTTCATTACATTGAGATAGTATTGGATGAAGAATCAAAAACTAAAGAGCATGAACCTCAAGTAGTTTCCAAAGATTGAGAAATTGAAAAAATAAAAAAATGAAGGCACAAGTAGTGACACTCTTATAGCTCTTTCCAAAACATCGAAATATCATATATTCAAAATTTATGGAGTATTATCTAGATAATATATATTATAGTTCTCATTGATAGTGGGGATCCTCATAATTTTATTAATAATGCTTGGTGGTCAAGAGAGGATCGAAGGTACAAGATTTTGATTGTTTCAATGCCATTATTTTTTCTTGATTCACCATTCCTTGTACCAAGATAATTTGGTAACTCAATATAGCCCTTGGAGATCATAAGGTATGTGATGGTTTATATGTTGTTAGTTTGGGAGAAACTAATATGGTGTTGTGTTTGTAATGGCTATAATCCTTAAGAGAATTTTTATAAAACTATCAAATCTATTAAGCTCAAGTTAAGTTAGATTAAAATATGTTCTCAAGGGATATCAAATGACTTACCATGAGTTGTTATGAACAAAATAATGGAAAGGAAATTCCATAGAGGCCAAGTTTCTTGGGCAACAAGTTGTTTGATAATGCCTTAGAGAACTTATTCTAAAGGTAAGAAATATTTTGATCATGTTGATATTTAGAATATTTTTGATAAGCATATTATGGTGAACTAATGATTTTTGTCTAGGATTACCACCAAATAGAGATTTCTAACATGTCATAGAGTTGGAAATAGGGGATAAACCATTATGAACACTTGATACTATAACCAAAGAGGGTTTGAGGAGGAGATTGAAAAGGCTATAAAAGAACTTATTTAGATTCTTTACATAAGACCTAGTTATTGTCTATTTGCATCTTCAATGGTTCTCGTGAAAAATAATAATGGTACTATACAAATGTGTATTGATTCTCGAGCATCGAATAAGAGGACCATCAAGAATAAATGTTTTATACCCAAAATAGATGTGTTAATAGATGAAATGCATGGAGCTATATACTTATCAAAGATTAATCTAAGATCAAGATATCACCAAATTCATGTGAGAGATGAAGATGTGAAAAAATAAAAATTCAAGTGCCACTTTCGACATTTTTAAATTTTTGGTTATGCACTTTGGTCTAATAAATTTTCCAGCTACTCTCCAATCATGCATGAACTAGGTACTATTCAATAAAAAATTCAGAAAAAATGTTTTGGTTTTATTTGATGATATTTTTTACTTATATTAAGATGGGAATATTATTTGAAGAACTTGGATATATTCTAGGGAATACTAGAACAATAGACATTCTTTAAAAGGAAATTTGTAGTCATATAGGACTATTTCCACATAACTCCAAGAGAGAAAATCATGCAAACAAGTATTCAAAACCTATATGCAAAAGAATAAACAAATATATCATCAAAATGACACAAGATATACCCTAGAAAAATCCTAAAGAGGAAAAATCTAGTCTCCAAAAGCATCCAAACTCAATGTATTATCTCGTGAAAAAATTAAAATAAATATGCAAAGCCTCCATGAATACCTCTGAAGGATCAAGTTTTCTACATGCACTCCATATGAAAAATAAAATTAGAATCATGTAACCATAGATCCCAATCCATGTTTCCTCTCCTCACATGTGCAAAGTTCAAGAAATGCTCAAATTGACCAACCACTCATGTGCTTTCTTTTATAGAAACAAAAGCTTGGACAAAACCACCAAGTGGTATTAGATAAACCATGTGACTAATATCTTGAGCTTCCAAAACCATTTCACCCCTCATTTACTTTTTGGTACTATGTTTTATCAATATTAAATATTTTTTAGTGTGCAACCTATGTTAAATATTTATCCCAATGTTACATATAATACATAAAGTGGCCCCAATAATATCTAGCCCATGCAATGCACATATCCCTAGACCCCCTAGGTGCACAACAAATAATATTAATTTTACATTACAACATATGAAAGGTGAATGCCTTTTCCAATATTCTTTACAAAAGAATCCAAATGTGAGTTTGGATTAACAATTTTTTTATATTTGGTTCATGTTATTAGTGGTAGAGAAGTACAAGTGGATCAACAAAAGATCCAAGCTATTCTAGATTGGCCACCTCCTACCACATTGACATACTTGAGGGGATTCTTTAGTCTTTACCAACTAACTAATTATTTTCACATTGCTTCACCACTTTGTTTAATATAAATAAATTCACTCTTGGAAATGGATCCATATGCACAAGGCTCCAAAAAGACCCCTTTTCAATCCTCACCCTTCATCAAAACCAAGAAACTTTCTACCCTCCATCTCTCTCCAATCTTTTTCCTAATGATTTGCACTATTCACAAGATGCCACTTATAAGCCTCTCATTCTCCCTTGCAACTGAATCTACTCCATCCCTCCACTACACAAGATCAAATCTCATCCATCCATCATCGCCATCCAAAATTTATAAATAAACCATTCCACATGCCATTTAGAAGAATAAGAGTTAGGGTTGCATCCAAACTCAATGTATTAGGGTTAGGGTTGCATGAGGAGAGCATTTAGGTGTGAAAGTCAAGTTTGAATGTGTAATATGCTACCATTCATGGTAGTGTTCAAAGGACTTTACCATATCATGCTAGTGTCCAAGACAAGTACACAATTTGAAATAAGATATGAGAAGATGAGGTGGCATGGGTCTGATTTTAGTTGCATGACACAGTCTAAAGGCAAGGCTATGGTCTTAAATAGATAAAAGTAGAAGGCTTATGTTTAAATGAGCAAGCACTAAATTGAGTACAAAATGAAATGGAAGAGCGCAACACATGCACTTTTTGTTTGTATAATATCTGATACAAAACTTTAAAACTTGATTAAAAAAAATATCTAACTAAATAAATTAGTTGAAATTTAGATTTTACCATATAAAAAAAAAACCATTACCATGCATTTCTAAGACTTAAATAACAGACATACAATTTGATCCAATTTTAAGATTAACACATCCCATAGAACTCCTTAATATATAAGGTCATACATTCTCTTAAGTTTGTGGAAACTTAATATATTAAGAGAAAACAATTAAACCTGAGACTGGTTCATGTGCAGTTTCAGTTGGATTTGGCAAAACCCAGCTACTCAGCATTTAGTAAGGCATGATCAAAGTGTGCTAAAGATAATGATGCACTTTACAGAAGTAATCCATGTCAATTTCTTTGACAACAGAATGCTGGATGAGTTGAGATATCAGTCTTGGCATTACCTAAAAGACACTGGAAAAAATGTCCTTCAGTTTTCCCTAACACAACCACCTGGAAGAAGGTACCTGAACTTCTCAGCATTGTTAATTAGATAAGATGGAAGATGCACTGCAGAGAGAAAGTGAGGTATTGGACCCATCTTTGCAATTATCTGTTGAAAAGTATATTCCTCTGGCAAATTGTCAAAAAGATCTGCCCCCCTGCAGATTATGCCCTGTATTCTTGAATGGTCCAAAAAATAAGAGAATCTCACTCTATCTACATGGCTATAAGCTTTCATCTTAAATACAAAGTCACGTACATGGCGAAAACAGAAACTGCAATGCCATCCTGCCTCTGAAAGGAGTACCTCTGCTTGGCGAAAATGGCCATAGCGAGTTTTCCCTGGTTTGTAGAGGTGGACTTGTGCTCTCCAACTGTCATAACTCACAGGGAACTCATAGGAGTACATGTATTCCCTTAATTGTAAGTGCAACACAGGAGGTATGTTGTCACACCACCTAAGAAGGTTTATGGTGTGTGCACTGGGTATTTCATCTGCATCTGACATGATCAGAAGATCATCTTCCAGAACTCCTGCCTCTCTTATGAGCTTATCCAATTCTACTCTTTGTATTGCCTCCTCATAAAAGGGATTCTGTCCAGGAGAAATGGACCATCTAGGAGCGTAAATTCCATACTTCAGCTTGGGTTCTGCAAAGTTATACAGTTTCCTGTTGATGGCAAAGTTTAATGGCTTTGGTAAGCCTGTGAAGGTTCTATTGGATTCAAGGATCACAAACTTTGTCACAACAGGATTGAGCTCCTGCCATCGGATTGTCAGAATATCTATTTCATTGCTGAATAATACAGCATCAAAAACTCGGCGAGGGGTGTCCCTGACCTTCCACCCATGAATGTCACAGAGGTGTTCCATAGACACATTTTCAGCATAGTAATGAGTGATAACAGTGAAAGGCTTTGGATGATTATCCCAAATAGGGCGAAAGAAGGAGGAGACTTTTGGGGCATACAAGAAAATTCCCAGGACACAAATTGGTACAATGATCAGCCAAAGCAGTAAAGCCCTAATGTGTAGACTTTTAAAAAAAGCTCGACCTGTATCCTGTCATCAACAAATATTAATTGTGAGAGTTGGAAACTTGAAAAACTAAAAAATCTCAAGAAACATTACTGATATGTGGAAAAAACCTACAGATGCCTTAAAAGATTCTCACATGGGCAGGTAATATAATACTATTGAAAAGTGGTATGGTGTGATAAATTCAAACAGTGTAATAAATGAACAAAGTCATAGCAGAACAGCATAGCCTATATTTAATTCAAATTTTTAATCTCCACTTGTAGCCAAAAGTGGTCAGAGAAACTAAGAATATATATATATGGTTTGTACAAAGCCAAACAAAACCTAAAGAAAGGAGACCAATAAAAGGGATGCCAAAAAGGCACCAAGGTCATTACAACTAATGAGCAAATGCTCAAAACAATACCAACCATACACACTCCCTATGTTCAAGACCAAAAAGTGTTGGGAGAACCAGAAATTGATATTGAAATTAGAAAACAATTATAAAAGATAATGAAATTGAAAAAATAAGTCCAACACAATAAATCAAGGGAATATAAAATACATATTAGATGCAAAGGAAAGGGAATAAAGTGGTCATTTTGCATGACAGAAGATGGCTCACCCTCCTCTCCAATAAAACATCAGAATAAAACATCAGAATTTGTACATAGAGATGTCCAACTAGCAAGCTCTTTTCAAATGGGAAAAACCTACAATTTATAGGTAGATACCCGACCGATTCCTGCAGTCTAAAAAAAAACCCTCAGGTTTTTATATGAGGTAACTAACACATCATTCCAGGTATATGCACCCCAAAACGGTGAAAGAGTTTTGGAGACAATAAATGATTGAAAAATTCCATTTGAAGTTATTGAAAAGTTCTATCTGAAATTATTGATAAATTCCATCTAAATTATTGAAAAGTTCCATTCTATATGAAATTATTAAAAAGTTCCATCTGAAATTGAGTAAATTTGGTAGAACAGATATTTCTTAATCTTGACTTCAAATCCAAAGAGATGAATGATTATTATACCTAATACTTAGAAATTACAAAATAATTAAAATGTCTATCCTCCCACCAAAAAAAATAAATTCCATAAGTACAACTTTGCCCAATTGAACAGAGGGTCATTGTCATTACCATGTAAATGCTGAACTTGGTAAAGGAAAAGACACAAGCCGTAAAACTGCACGGTTCCCAATCAAAAGGCCCAGTGCTAGCATATTTACAGAACAACTAAAATTGCCAAATAGAGAAACTGTACACTTACAGCCCTGAAAAATTTTAGGAACTCAAATTCACAATTGCCATTCACTGCTTCAAGAACACTGTCATGAAGAAACCTACTTTCAAATCTCTTAAACAAATCAAATGGAATTCAAGACTGATAAGTAAAACCGTACCTTGCAGATGCCATGAAGAGTTCCATCCGTCTTCTTACAACTATAAGATTCTCCATCCACCATCATGAATGTCTTGCAATACCAGAAGAAATTAGTCCAATTTCTGTATTACTAATGCTAACCTTTCGAATCCTTGAAATTTTAGTCAAGCTACCAACTACTTATCACTATTAATAATGATAACTATGGGAATAACCATTAATATAACTGCAACTTTCGTTATATAACCTCGCAGAAAAAGGTGGTGAACGAAATAAGATTCAATCTGGCATATGGGTCGCAGTGTATATAGAAAGTTATAGGCTTCTATGCTATTTAAATATATGCATAAACATCTTGCCTGGCCAGCTCTTATCATAAGAGTTTGAATTGATTTGCCTTATTTTAAGACTGGGTAAAGATTAAAGGAAAAAGGGCAGTTTCCAGGCATGTATAGACCTTGACCAAGCCATTATTTGGATAATATTTTTTCGAAGTGTTTTGGTGGAATTGGAATTGATCAATGTGAAAAAGACAGGAGGACATGGCTGAGCTACAAGATATAAATGTGACTTTTCACCTATGGATTGACTTTAGGAGGAAAATAAGGCCTTACACCAGGCTGAACCTTTCTTGATTTTTTCTTGGGGTGCCATTTGTTTGAAGTTTCTCAGATCTTATCTCATTTTTCAAAAAATATTATGAACAGAATAAAAATGTTGGCACATTGTTTGTTATATAGGATTTTGGGTATTTCAAATATTTAATTTTAGATATTTTAAATAGTAAATAAGTTTTTGTTATTTAAATTTTATTATAAATTATAAAATAATTATAAATTTGTACATAACATGTGTATAGATAAGAGCAGTTTTTACGGAATTGAACATAACATTTTTATTTTGTAATTTTTTAGTTTTTTTTGAGGCATTTTTTTCACAACTTCTTAGCTAATGTTTGCACATTTATAAATTGTTAATTAAACCAAGAGGCTTTCCCTACAATGAAATTCACTCTAAAATTGTATTGCCCCATTATCCGCAAAAATTTCGAGTTAATAAAGAGTAGAGAAACAAACTTTAGTATATAGTAACACGGATACAAAAAATTATCTGCATAAATCTCAGGCTCCATGGAAAACGAACATGGCCAATTAATTCAAACCTAACTTGGACTATTTAGTTAAATTCTCAACGGTTTGGCAATTATGTTTCTTATCGATGCATGTTTCGTATTTTTATCATAAGTTTTTCTCATGATTTTCATTTTAGGTTAGGTTCATGCAGGTAAGTTTGTATTGCTCTTGCAGCTAAACTGTTCAGAAAAATCCATCCTAAATTTATTGTGAGCACTTAGCATTTGCTCTCCAGGAGCAACTCATTGTGTAACCCCCACCTGTGACAGTGTGAAGCTTCTCATTATGGGATGATATAGTACGGTCAGGTATAAATGACTAGCTATTTCTTAGAAATCCAGTTGATTTCTCCATCGCCTTGTCTTTTTCCTCTCCATCTTTGACGGTGTCTCTATTCTCCTTGTTGGTTATTTTTTTAGGAACCAATCTTAGTCTTACCACTCACTATGAATATGCAAGAATTCAATGGTTAGCAAGGGTAAGGATTGGCCAACACATAAGTAAGGGTTCAAAGTCCCTCACTTCTTCACTTCGGGCTCTGTGAAACCCGAGAGGGTGATTCCTAGAAATGTTCTCAGATTAATACTGGACTATGCCATTTGTATCAATAACACTGCAATATACACAGATGATTCTCATATAAATGCTCAATTAGTAATTATATCAGAGAAGTTGACTGCTTCTTAAACACAATTCACTCCTAGGGCATGATAATGGTAGAACATCATAACTTTATAACCCTTTTGATAGAATTTGATTTACTAAATGGGTAATGGCTTAGCTAGTCAACACAATACTACATAACTACCTAACTTAATCCAGTGCCTCATCCTCAAAATGAATTCAATATCAATACCAACATAACATGAAAGTAATTTTCACACTTGACAATATATGAAGCTCTGAAATGCTACATTATAGTGTTTCAGCATTGTGTTTTAACCCTTACTTCTTACTAGCATCCTAGCATTCAGTTTAATGTGTATTGATAGACTCAAACTTAAGACATATCACTAGAATATTCAGTAACCCTTTTAATCCCTGTATGAGCAAAGCTCGAAATAACTCACTACCCAACCTCTTGTAACAGGCCCTGGAATCCCATTTATAAAGACATGGGAGCAACAATCAATAGGCTGAATTATAGTTACATTTGTATTTGAGGGAAAATTTCACCCTAATTTCAAAGAATCCCATAATGGTTAGACTTGATCATTTCAAGTCAAGGGGAAGCAAAAGACACAATAAACGCCATGCAATCGATTGAAGAAGACAAGTCAACCTTCCAAAAGGCATCATTCGTTGATGTAGCATCGCCAAAGTCCCACATCCACATAGACCAAAGAAGACTCTCCACAAGTACCAGAGGCAAAAACTCACACACTTGCTAGAAAAGGAATATTTGTCATAGAGGATACGGAATCCAGAACTTCTCCATTACACTAGCCCAAAAGATTTCCACACCAGTACCAAAGAAAAAAAATGACACACATGTTGAAGAGAACGATCCTGATGCAGTGGAAATAGTGTCATCGAAACAAAAATTGGGTCAAGATGCTACTTTGATTTGTCAGCATCATAGTATGCTCGCCCTCTTTGTGTTTGCATTGAAACAGGAGTAGCACCTACTCCCCCCTCATCGAAGTCTTCAAACGACACCATAAAAAGAAGGTAATGGTTGTACATCAGGTCGGTATCACCTCCACCATCCAAAGGGCTATCAAAAATCCCAATGGGAGAATTGTGTCTCCCCAGGTAGGCCTTATGGTACTTGTTTCTTTTATTTCTCTCTTCACAGGCTCAACTAATTCCTTCCCCTTAAACTTGACCAATTCTTTTGAAATGGTCCTACTCCTCAAGTGGTAACTACTCCTGACACCACCCTTCTTGCATTTCTTGTGTGATTTCTTCTCCATGGTGTTTCAGGAGCTCTCGGTATCTCAATTTTATTTTTAGGAGCATCGTTTGGGGACTCAAATAGATTAAGTCTCCTAGACCTTCAGACTGGCTTAAAAACTCACTTGGCTTACTCATTTTTACAATGAATAGAACAAGAACAAGGAGACTCTTAATTTAAAGAAAAACCCTCACAGGCTTACTCTTAAAAAGACTCTTGATGAACAAACAACTCAAGCCTCGACAATTCCCATTAACTCATAAATAAAATGCAAACTATAACCCTCATCACCCCAAGATTCAGAAACCCACAAACTGATATAGAAACAAGCAGGTATGAGTACCTACTTACCCGCCCGGGAAAAGTTTATCGCGATACCTTGCAACCTTTTACCAAAGAAACTATTCACCAACCCTTTCATGGACTTAAGCTCAATTTTCAGCTTTTGATTGCAAATTGTGAAGAAAAATATGGCTAGTGGTCCTTATTATATTGAGCAATGTAAGCATGCCAACCATTAATACTTCAAGAAATCTTGTGTGAGCAAGTTGATGATGAACTACTTGATTTTTGAACCTCAGTCATCGATCACACATTGAGATAAATCAATAGATAATTATAATCAGGGTAATTAATTATGACAAAGCTAACTGCGTGTGCTTTGTGCCTTTTCCTTAATCAGAAAGGCCCAAGTGGATAAAGATCCACTCTATCTACATATTTAATCATATACTTAGCATTAAAAGTTCTATCATTTCATGTTTATTCGATCGCGCGTGGGAATTAATCCACTTGCAACTCAATGTCATAAGACGGTTGGGAACGATCATGATTTAATCTCAAAAAATTGACCTGTACCTTGCCTTTCTTCAATTTCACCTTCCTACATGCATCAACATCTGACAGAATTGACAGTCACAATCAAAAGCATTTCCCAAATCTCAAACATGTGCCCGAACAAATTATTTGCAATATGGTGTCATTTTAGTCCTCATGTCACCTCGGCCAAATTTTATCATTACTCTATCTCCACAAAAATCCATCTAATCCTTTTAGATATTCCAAGTGGTAGTCACCTACTTTCTCGTTGAGAACTTGGTAGCAAGGGTGGGACCCGCACGGGATAGCAGGGAGTGGTTAGGATTGACCCACGTCACTCGCAGCTATCAACCATCGATCCAAACTCCACAGTAACATTCACTCTCATCCAAACCAAGCGGTCCCCTTCAAAAGGAAATGTGTGTCAATTTGCCTGCTATCCCGTGACATTTTAAAAATACCAAAGAAAATCGGACGGGGTGGCGAGGAGCGGTCCAGATGAAACCACGTCACCCAACAATCACCGTAGATTTCACTTTGATACTGCTCATAGACCATAAAATGATATTAATTCCACTAGTTATAGATAACACGTGGCTTGCACCTTCTATCCCATGTGATTAAAGTAATGGAAAATGAAACAGAGTGGGCGCATGAGGAATGAACCTGATGAAGACACATCTCATGATATTGGTCATTGATTTTCCTTAAACCTCAGCCTACTAACCTTTTGAAAGCACTAAACCCACCACCAAATATGACATGTGGCAACTATCCGCCAGCCTGTGTGAGTTTCTAAATGAGAAATTAAACAGGGCGAGCGCATGTGGAGTGATCAATATTTGTTCATGATGAATGAATAGTCATCACAACACAAAAATCTGCACATGCCACAAATGTTAGCTTTTAAAAGAGGGCCATCACTAGGCAGACGACGGTCAGAGACATTAATATATGGATTAAGTCCCAAGTTGAATATTAAAACTCGATCGTAGACTTATACAAATCATCTTGAAGGACATCGACTCTACAGAAATAATAACATTTTAAAATGACTACAGGAACCGACCGGTATCATCAGGACTTAGGGGTCGGTAAAGAATGAACCTGATGACCCAAGTCACAACTTAGACAATCAGGAACTTGCACCAAAAGGTCATTAAAAAAAAATATAACGCCATTCAGGACCCTCAAACTTAAAGATTAATTTGGAAGGGTTTTAGTGACACAAACCCAAAGCACTAGTGAGGAACATAACCCTAAGCCTAAAACTAAGGGTCTAATCCAAATATTGCAAGAGTAAAAATGGAACCAAAGAAAATTTTGGGGTGTTCCATCAGTGGATCCTATTAGGGATGTATGCCCCTTGTGGGCATGGTGAGATTCTAGATCTCTAGGGAGTACAAACCAAGTGCCAAGTCCATTGGGTGCTCCAGAACTGCTCTTTTATGTCGTATTGGAACTCACTTTTCAAACTTCAGTTGGTGGCTTCGGGCCCCCAAAAATGAAGTACCAATCCTTACCTTTATCAAATACTTTGTTCTCTATTGTCGTGAACTGCCCATAAAATAACCCTGTCACTAGCATTGCCATTGACCATCACTACCACATGTTTGGACTTGCCACTGTCACCATTAATTTTTTCAATCTCCAATCTGCAATCAAACACTTACTAAAAAATGTTCATCATCACATGACACATATGTGTTATATTCATCACATGAAACATTCTCATACTGAAAACAACATTCCTTGCTCTTCATCTTATTTTCATGCTCCATCAAAATACCTCCCAACTGATTTGGAAGCTAAAAGTGTTCATACTCTTCCAGGTATCTAGCATCATGACACAACCTTTTCTTTAAAATTTGTATCAAATATAAAACACTCATAGACAATTCCCCGGAGGAGCCCATCAATGTGTTTCTTTGTTTGCTCAAGGCCACATTTTGACCCTGTGTCATATGCATCATCAGAGTTCTCAGTAAAGAGTGGAATATCTCTACACCAATAAGGATCATCATTTCTCATCTCTAGTGAAGATGGAGGCTCATCAAATAAGGGGTTTTCGTTTACATTCATTTTTTATGAAAATACTTCTACCTCCTCCACATGGAGTTCCAAATATTCCCTAGTATCACTATATTCTGACACCACATTCAATGTCCTCTTCATAGGCATAATCACAATCATCCTTGAACTCACAACAACCAATACTATCTTCCATTTCATCCTCTGATTGTTCAACACACATATTTGAAATTTCCGCCATATCCACATAATTTGAGATAGCATGGTTAGAAGTCTCTTCAAATTGATTCCTCAGTCTTATATCTTCCATAGTACTATAGGTACTTGGATCTTCAAAAGAATTGAAACCTCACATTTCATTTGCTTCACTGAGGTATGCATTTTCAACCTTTGCTCTACTCCCTTCTTCTTCACATGATATCTCACTACTTGACTCATATGGGGTGGCAAAAACATCATCATCATGGATTGAAAACATGATAGTTTCTTGATGATTATCTATAATATTTTCAAAAAGAGAAAAGTATTCACACACTTGGTCAAGCTTAATAGGCTTCAACTCCTTTGGCAGAGCACTCAAACCTGGTTCATAAGATTCATTAAATAAATCAATGCATACTGAATTTTCAGGTTTGTGACACTTAGGAATTGTAGATAAAGTATCCATAAATCTTGCATAGAGATCATATGCTGATTCTCCTTCATGTCTCCTTATGCAAAAGAGGGCTTGGACAAAGACCATAGGATCAAAAATGGATGTAGCTTCTTGAGAATTTGTTTGGGGCTCTATGTGATCAACACCATGTGCCAGTGTATAAACTGGGATAGCAGAGGTGTACGTGTTATGACATTAATTTTCAATTTCTGAAATACAACTTTCATGAGCATCAGGTGCTTTAGGATAGAAAACACTTGCAGACAAATAACCCTTGTGCATTCCATATTTTTGGCTGTTTTCAATGTTCATGGCTATCCCACAGGCCTGATGCAAGGTTTTAGGATCCTTATCTCTTAACAAATAGATCATTTCACTATCAAAATATCCCATAAACAACCAAACACACTACATCACTTAGTCTCAAAATATCAAGAATATCCCTCAATGTTTTAGCAAATCTTCAGTTAAATTCTGGAACCAGCTCGTCCTCTTCTTTCTCAATGCTCATAAATTTATTGAGCAGAGAACTAGCATTGATTCTTTCACCAAATTGCTCCATGAAAACTACTTTGAACTCTACCCAAGAATAGATAGAGCATGTTGGTAAATAAGAGAACCAATCTCTTGCATCTCTCTTTAGAGACTCAAAAATAGCCTCATGATCACATCCTCGTGATCTACCTTATATTCATCCATTAAATTATTGAATTATTGTAGACGTTTTCTTTTTGATTCGGACTTCTCACCATTGAATTTTGGTATTTTATCTTTGATTTTAGATGGTATGACATTGGGGAAACCACAAATGCTATCAAAATTTATGGCTTTGTACCTTTTAGTGTTGAAACTTCTTTTATTACATGGCAGCGGTTGCACACTATGCATTGTTACATTTGGATCCACACATGGATGCATAGGTTGATGATACATTTTCTTAAACCCATACATGAATTTTCCTATTAACTTTGCAGTTACACAGGGCAACTCAAACTCCCTTTACAACATGATCTTAAGCTCTTACAATGCAAATTTCTATCTTGATTTGCTTAAGATCTTCTAAATGAGTTTCTTCAAAAATATTTCATACTTCACTTCATAATAGAGGCTACAATCTAGTAATATAGAATTATGCAAGATAATCACCACTATTTCCGTTCCTTAGTGCTTAAGTTTCACTCAATAGGGAACCAAAAAAATTCAAGATTTTAAAATAGGGTTTTCACACACAAATTTATGCTTCTTGAAAACCAAAACATATAGAAATACCTAGATATGTTGTAGATACTGCAAAACCTTCTCCCTAACTGGAAATATTTATAGATCTGAAACTTTCTTCACATCCTTAGTAGGTTCTTTTGATAGAGTCACCACCTCTCGTCATAGAGGATTGAAATTCAAGCAATATGAAGCTCTTTTAAAGATAGATTTCATTTTGGATCTTTGTCAACAACAGAATCACACATAAATTCTTTGGAAGTTGATACAACACAACCAGTTCCAAGTTTGAAAACTTCTCAATATTTGAACCAAATGTTCAGATTCACCAAATTCTTGACTCTCTCCAAATGAATACTCTTCTAATGTTCCCCAGTAGAGTCGCTAGTCTGTCGGTGACTTGGATGGGAAAATAAGAGTCCATAATTTTCAATCTCCGGTTACAAACTATTTTGAAACTTCAACGACTCTTTAAGGCAAGATGATCTTCTGTCAACATTTTCTCAAGTTAGTCCCCAGTAGAGTCACCATTTTTGTTGGTTATTTTTTTAAGAACCAAACTTAGTCTTACCACTCACCTATGATTATACCAGAATTCAATGGTTAGCAAGGGTAAGGATTGACCAACACATAAGTAAGGTTTCAAAGGCCCTCACTTCTTCACTTCAAGCTCTGTGAAACCCAGGAGGGTGATCCCTAGCAATATTTTCAGAATAATACTCATATGCCATTTGCATCAATAACACTACAATATACACATATGATTCTAATATAGATTCTCAATTAGTAATTATATAAGAGAAGTTGACTGCTTCTTAAATATAATTCACTCCTAAGGCATGAGAATGGAAGAAAATCATAGCTTTATAACCCTTTTGATAGAATTTGATTTAATGAATGGGTAATGGTCAAGTTAGTCAACACAATACTACATAACTACCTAACTTAATCCAGTGCCTCATCCTCAAAATGAAGTCAATATCAATACCAACATAACATGAAAGTAATTTTCACACTTGACAATATATGAAGCTCTGAAATGCTACATTATAGTGTTTCAGCATTGTGTTTTAACCCTTACTTCTTACTAGCATCCTAGCATTCAGTTTAATACAAATTTACAACCATATTCAAGCATCTACATTAATTCTTTCAATTAATAAACAAGAATAGAGTCACACATCCATCTGAAATTGATAGAGACAAATAAGATAACCTTTATTACATTATTCATAATTTCTAAAACTAGTACATAGGAGAGAAAAATGGTGTTGAACTTGTGCTATTACTATTCTATATTGCTTATATTACCATTAAGATTACATATGCATATTGAAAGACTTGAACTTAATACATATCACTAGACTATTCAGTAGCCCTTTCAATCCTTGTATGACCAAATCTCAGAATAACTCACTACGCAACCTCTCGTAACAGGCCCTAGAATCCTATTTATAAAGACATGGGAGAAATAAGCAATAGGCTTAATTACAATTACATTTGCATTTGAGGGAAAATTTCACCCTAATTTTAGAGATTCCCATAACGGTTACACTTAATCATTTTAGGTCAAGGGGATGCAAAAGAAAACAAACTCCGTGTAGTCGATTGATAAAGAAAAACCAACCTTCCAAAAGGCATTGTTCGTTGATGCAACATTGCCAAAATCCCACGTCTACATAGACCAAAGAAGAATCTCCACAAGTACCAAAGGAAAAAAATCACACACTCCTAGAAAAGGCATATTTTCTATTAAGGATATGGAGTCCAACACTTCTCCAGTACACTAGCTCAAAATATTTTTGTGCATTATCACCAAAGATAAAAAATGACACACATGTTGAAGAGGAAAATCTTGATGCAGTGGCAATGGTGTTGAATCGAAAACAAAAACTGGGCTGGGACACTACTCTGATTCGTCAGCATCAAGGTTTGCTCACCCTCTTCATGTTCATGCTAAAATTGAAGGAGCAACTACTCCTCCCTCATCAAAGTCTTCAAACGACACCATAGAAAGAAGGTAATGGTTGTACACCGGGTGAGTATCACCTCCACCATCCGAAGGGCTATCAGAAATCTCAATAGAACTGTACCTCCCCAGGTAGGCCTTATGATACTTGTTTCTTTTCTTTTCTCTCTTCATAGGCTCATTTGATTCCTTCCCATTAAACTTGACCAATTATTCTAAAATGGTCCTACTCCTTAGGTGGTAACTACTCCTAACACCACCCTTCTTGAATTTCTTGCGTGCTTTCTTCTCCATTGGTGTTTAGGAGCTCCCGATATCTCAATTTCATTTTGAGAAGCATTGTCTGGAGACTCAAATAGATTAAGTCTCCTAGACCTTTAGAATAGCTTGACAGACTCACTTGGCTTACTCATTTTTACAATGAATAGAACAAGAACAAGGAGACTCTTAATTTGCAGAAAAACCCTCAAGGGCTTACTCTTAAAAAGTCTCTTAATGAACAGATAACTCAAGCCTCCATAATTCCCATTAACTCGTAAATAAAATGCAGACTATAACCCTCATCACCCAAGGATTTAGAAACCCACAAACTAATATAGAAACAAGCAGGTATGAGTACCTACTTACCCAGGGAAAATTTTATCATGATACCTCTGCAACCTTTTACCAAAGAAACTCTTCGTCAACCCTTTCATGGACTTAAGCTTAATTTTCAGCTTCTGATTGCAAACTATGTAGAAAAATATGGCTAGTGGTCCTCATTATATTAAGCAATGTAAGTGTCCCAACCATTAATACTTGAGGAAAGCATGTGCGAGCAAGCTAATGATCAACTACTTGATTTTTGAACCTCAGTCATTGATCACACATTGAGATAAATCAACAGATAATTATAATTAGGGTAATTAATTATGATAAAGCTAATTGCATGCACTTTATGCCTTTACCTTTATTAGAAAATCCCAAGTGGATAAACAACCACTCTATCTACATATTTAATCATATACTTAGCATTAAAAGGCCTGTCATTTCATATTTACCCACTTGCAACTCATCACCATAAGATAGCAGGGAACAATCATGATTTAATCTAAGAAAATCGGCTCGTACCCTTCCTTACATCAATTTCACCTTCCCACATGCACCAGCATCTGATAGAATTGATAGTCGCAATCAAAAGAATTTCCCAAATCTCAAACACGTGCTCGAAGAAATTAGTTCCAATATGGCACCGTTTTAGTCCTCATGTCACCTTGGCCAGATTTTAGCTATACTTTATCTCCACTAAAATCCATCCAAGCCCTTTAGATATTCCACATGGTAGTCACCCGCTCGCCCATTGAGAACTTAGCAGCAATGGTGGGTCCCACATGGGATAGCGAGGAGCGGTCAGGGTTGACCCATGTCACCCGCTATCAACCATCAATCCTAGCTCGAAAGTAACATTCACTGTCATCCAAACCAAGCAGGCCCCTAAGAAAGGCAACATGTGTCAGTCTGCCTACTAGCCCATGACATTTTAAAAATACCGAATGAAATCGGATGGGGCTGTGGGGAGCGATCGAGATGAAACCATGTCACCCAACGACCATCGTAGATTTTGTAATGTAGAATAAAATATGGATACGATCTGCAACTAGAATAAACGATATTAATCCTAATCTAAATCAATATTAATCTAAATCAAACAACAAAGAATGAAAAAAAGTAAACACAATTAAACTAAACAAATCAATTGGAAAGCTCTCACCGAATATGCGTTCACCCCTTCAAATTATCTCGATTGCTCTTCTCCATTTTGTTGTTTCAATATTCTTGCCCTCAGATTTTTAGTATTGATGCAAGCATAACTGTGTTGAATGTCTAACAAAAATATCGAAGATACGTTTCTTCTCAAAAGTGTATGATTTCGGGAGGAGGAATAATGATAATGACAGGCCATTTTATAGATTTTTGGTTTTCGAACAATCGGCTCAGATTGAAAGAGAGATCGACATACGAGATTGATGAATGTCATGCGATGTGAGTTCTGTCTCAGATAGAATGTGAGTTAGAACATGAGTCAGAAAAGACTGCATGATAAAGATTAAGTTAGAACGACAACTTTATCTTGTGTCAAGATTGTTCGAAAATATGAAGAACAAGAGTTCAAGATCTTAATCTTCAGTTAAGAGTCTTCGAAAATAGAAGAAATAGACTTTGAATTTCAAAGACAAAGTTAGAACTCGAAGAATAATGCATTCGAATGAAAACATGAGTTAATTAATTAAATAAATATATTTAATTAATACACATCATGCATATAAGTTAGAACTAGTTAACTGACTAGTTGTGACAAAGAGTTTTCTCACAGAGAGAAACAGGTGTTGAATTTGAAGATAACTAGAGAACTAAAAATAGATCTCGAGTCAAAAGGTGAGTAAATGGCTTAGATAACTGAATGATAGAAGAATATGACATAAATAATTAATAAATGAATTAAATGTTAATTTAATTCAACATTCAAAAATGAAATAAATTTAGTTAAATAAATAAAGATAATTAATTTAATTTGACTATTGTAAAGGTGGAATTGAATAATTAACTAATAAATATTTAATTATAGTTAAAGAAGGTTAAATTGAATAATTAAATAAAGATATTTAATTATAGTTGAAATATGACAAAGGGAGTAATTAAATAATAAATATTCAATTTATAGATAAAGTGGATTTAATTAAATAATACATTATTTAATTAAGAAGAAGAATTAATTAGTTAGCGACATAATTAAACAAATATGATTTATTTAATTAATCAAGTTGAATAAATTCATTATGAATTAATGAATTAATTAAAAATGAGTATTTAATTAATAGAGGAAATATTTGTTAGAAAAGGTAATTAAATAGTTAACATTATTTAATCATGATCATGGATAATAGAAAATTATGTCGAATATGTACTTGCAGACCTAGACCAATTTTCGGTGTCTACAGTTTGCCCCTCTTTGATACAATGTTGTTTAGGCATTGTGTCAAAGAAAATATGCCCCGATCATGCCCCAGCATGAAACAGGTTAGGGTATGCCCCCTCGGGAAAATTTACAACATTTTGAAAGTTTTGTACACATGAAAAATGTACAATTTCGATCTAGCACACTTGATCCCGATTACTAACAACATTCCTTCCTGAATCATATTCTCAGCATTTCATCATAGTTCTGTCTCTTAATCTAATGAATCATTATTCATCTGATCAGGTCTATCACCTCCTTTGATTAAATTAATCAATTTAATTTAATTAACCTTACATTTCTGTTTAATTAAATAAATCATTGCGATTAAATATCTAAAGTCTTCTCATTAAATTAAATAAATTAAACCTTATTTAATTTAATCTAACATATTCCTCTTTAAGTTAAATAAATCAAATCATTTATTTAATAAATCATTTTCTCTCAATTCTGATTTAAATTAATTCATCTATTTAAGTCTAAATTGTCACATCATCTAATTCTTCATTAAATTAATCAAAATCTTGATTAAGCTAATCTCTCTCACTAAAATTCTCTAGAGAATGCAACTTGCACAATAAATCAATTACTTTGATTTATTTAATTCTCAATTTTCCCTTACATGGCATCAAAAGGGAATATTCCCTCATTTGAATTCAAAAAGGCCAAGTGGACTTGGTCCTTCCAACAAGGCATTTAAGACCTCTTACACGTCCTTGGCCTTGAGCCAAGTGATATTAACTTCATTTCCCTTCCCTCTTCAACAAGTCATCTCACAAATTCAAATTCAAACTAAATACATTTATTGGCACTTTGGCCAAAATGAGCACAACTACTAACCATTCACATCATGATATGTGGCATTCAACCATTGGATTGAAAGTTAGTCCCACATTGCTCAAATCTTACTTTCTCTTCCAAATTGAAAGTTATAAATTGGAGGCTTCTCTTCCCATTTCTCATCCACAAATTGCATGCAAAGTTACTCTCTTTACATTGAGAGCTAATTTTTACCATCATCACCCAACCATTCATCATCTTCAAGATTTGTAACAAGGTCATGCTCAAATCTCTTTGGGAGATTTGACCATTTCTCAATCACTCAACATTGCAACTTAGGAATTGGGAAAGGGCCAATTGCAACATTTCATTAGCACCAATTCCCCTATGGGATCTTAAATCTCTATTGGTTTAATTAGGATTTATATGCTTCTCTTATATTGTGTTCTTCATTTTCCTAATTTGAGTGTTTAATAGATGGATTTTATGGGGAATCTCTCATGCTTGTTTGCATATTGAACTAACAATTTGACATGTATCTTGTTCTTGTGCATTTCTAGGTTTAGGGGTTCACATTTTGGAGCTAGAAGGAGGGCTAACTCAAAGAATTAATCACATTTTTCAAAATTTCCGCATTTCTTAACATTTTCTTGTAGGTCACAGGAAAACGGTTCCATGGCACTATATTGCACTACCCTTAGCAACGCGGCGCCATACTAAACTGCTTTCAGAGAAGCGGTGCCATACTAAACCACACACAACTTCAAAACCGTGCCGCTTCTTCTTTTCGCACCTGTCATTTTAAAATTTCTAACTGTGCCGCTTTAATCTTCACGGCGCTATACTGCACCGCCTTCAGCACCACGGTGTCATATTGCACTGTGTTTTTCAAACATTGCGCCACTTTTGCTTTCCTGCCTGAAAATTTTAATATTTTAAACAGAGCCGCTTCCAAAACTGTGCCACATATTCGATCTCTGTTCTTGCAGAGCACCACCCACTATCAACCGCACAGTGCTATATAGTGCCGCTTTTACCCAAACTGCGCCGCTTTTACAAACTGCACCACAGAAAACAATGAGGTTTAGAAATTCACATGTGCTTTTTGAATTTTGGATTTTTTAACTCTTGACCTTGTTTGCTATCTTTTTTCTCTCTGGTTTTCTATCATTTTGCAAGTTGGAGCAAGGAAAAAGAAAAGGAAGAAGTTCATCATGACCTCATACTCATCATACAAAGAATTTTTTTATTTTTTTTTAAACACTAAAGTGTTCTTCAACACTCTTTTGGGATTTTAAAATTCTGCTTGTTAAGAGAAATTTGTTAATATCTTTGGCCTTAGAAACACTAGATTTATTTTGGGTTTAAAAAAAGAACAAGCAAATTTCCTTTTTTCAAGCAAAGTAGGAGATTCATCATGACACCATGTTCATTTTGCACAAAGTGTTTTTAAACACTAAAGTGTTCTTCAACACTCTTTAAGGATATTTTAGATTCTTGTTGAAAAGGAATTTGTTAAATATCTTTTTCCTTAGGAACACTAAATTTCTTTTGGGTTCTAAAATAAACAATTGAATTTCTTTTAAAAAGTTGCCAAAGGGCTAAAAAAAACCTTAGACAAATTTACTAGATTTTGTTTAAAACTTAAACAATTGAACAAGGCAATCTCACATTTCCTTTGGTGCTTAAAAAGAACTCATTAATTGCTTTGAGGGATTAAAAATAAACATGTGTTCTTTGTTTCTTTTAATCGTTTTTGCAAAGTAGTGCCATTTAAAAGGGCATATGTGCTTCTCTCGCGCTTCACGAAAATCTTGAGAATCAAAAGTCTTCTTTGGTGACACTAAGTTGCATAAAATATTGCCTCCACATTTCAATTTGGGTACCTGACAATTAAACAAAACATGCGAGTGTGAGCATGGCATATTGCAAAGGTTCTCCCTTTGTTTTTCAACAAAGGTTGATTGAATGATGGGATATGCTAGCTTGCTATTGTTTACCTTAGTGGGCCTACCTTGTGGGAAAAAATAATCACCCAAGGGAATGACCCAACCGGGAACACGCTAAAGCCAAGTGACTTCCAACTAGTATATAATTGCGGATTCTTGAGGAAAGTTCAAGAATCATGAGGATTATTCCAAAGAGATGGACAGAAATGGACTCTCGCCGACATTGGATAATCCCCCATGAACGGAATGCCCGAATTAAAACCCTTTGTTTATAAAAGGCCAAATCCTTTTCTATTTTGTTGGTGCAAAAGGTCATATCCTTTGAAGTCACCCCACGATATACTTAAGGTTTTTTTGTAGAGATGGAAAGTATGCCATGGGATATTCATGGGTACTAATGCTTGGCTGACCCGAGAAGTGTGTGTTGTGGAGGGGATCCAGTGTGGTCAAGCATTTAGCCATCCACACAAAATAGGCGCAGCTGGATTCGTCCAAGTGGGAACCCAATAAAATATTGTCTCATCATCCTAGGGTTGTAAAAAGTGCTTGGAAGTGAAGTACACATTGCTTGGTCCTCAAAAAAGTAAAAAAAAAACATACAAAAAGAGCTTTGAATTTCAAACCCCTTGGAGGAAACAAATACCTTTTGACGAACTTAAGTACTCTTGCTTTCCCTAGGGATCATATCCTTAGAGGTTTCTAAGTACTTGGGTTATATCGTCATTTGTTTTCAATAAACATTAAACATAGGAGACTTTTGCCCTATTTTTTCCTTGATTTCCACATAATGGACCTTGTGGGATGAAAAAGAAAGTGGGACATTAGACATACAGTTTGAAACATAAGCAAGCAAGTGCCTTTGGTAAAAAGAATTCACTAAGCCAAGATAAAAGACAAATTTAACCTCATATGTGTTGCTCCAAATGATTTCCCGAAAGGTCAAGATTCCAAAACCAAGGTTCAAAAGGATAAGTCTAAAAGTCCATGAACAATGCCTTGAAATGCTCCTTGAAGTTAGAGAAAGACTAGTATACAACTTCTATAAAAAGGATTCAAGGAATAATCCAACTTTGTATGCATTCTACTATCTACAAAATCCTGAGCTTTTTGAAAAGTTTGCTTTCCTCGCATAGGAAGTCTAGCATGTTCTTCAGAACCGAGGTTTTGTAAAGAGAGTTGTGTCTAGGTTCAAGTCTAGGATCAAAGTTTTCATCCTCATCCATCTCTCCATCAAATCAAATTTTCATTCCATCAACAAACTTTTTGAGAACTTAAATGGCTAAACCAATCATCACCCTATCTTGGCTTAAAACACCTAGCCAAAATGGTCAAAATCTCTCAGATGAATTCACCTTTAGGATAACACAACTTCCTAAGGTCTACTAGTTCTCAATCATTAGCTTAACACACCTAGCCAATTCATCCGCTTGTGCAAGTTCCCCTAGGATAACACAACTTCCAACGGACTACAACTTCACTACAATCTTGTTTGGCTTGATACGCCTAGTCAAACCACCACAAATCAATCTAAGTCCTAATAGTTTAGCATAACCCTTCAAGATTTTTTCAAAAGGGTTTCACTCACTCACTTCATCCATTTATCCCATCATCATTAACACCTTCTTTGATCTTTGACTTCCCTAGTTCTTCTCTCTTGAGCCTAAAAGGTTAGGATCAAACGGTCCCTATTTTTTATGGTTTAAACAAGATCACAATAAAAGAAGAACATGGAAAATATCAGCAAAATATCAACTTCCATTGAAATGAGTCAAGTAACCTCTGAAATAAACCTTGCGGGATCAAGTAATCCCCCAAGTAACTCTCCTTTACCATCACAAAATCCTCAAGAGGAGAATCATGAAGAGGACATCACAAACGAAGACATGGGGATCACACAATCTGAAATGATGAAAATGGTTCAAAATCCAAAGAACAACAAAATTGTTAGCGCCATGTTCAAATACTTAACCACATTAGTGGAAGGAGGGGTCCAGTTCCGTTCGGACCTTGATGCAAGTACTAGTATAGACATGCCTCTTACAAATGCATCCCCAATGTCAAATGTCAATCAAGAAATACCTCACACCACGTCGGTCATCACACCAACCTCACCAATTGTGAACAAAGGAAGTGTTATGTTTTGAGAGTTACAACAACATCGGCTTGTGAACAACAAAGAGGTAGCTGTCAACACCGCACCGGATAATTCTGTCCCTGTAAATCCATTGCACCCATATGTCCCACTCACCTTCCATAATCTCGCTGGTTCATCTTCATTCCATGCTTCACCAGTCTATCAATCAAACATACAAACTTCTCTACCACAAGGAGAGGGTGGTTTGTTTGGAATGATAGGAGTTGCTGATCCTTTTTCTTTCCAGGGTAGCATACCATCTCTTCCCCCATTTCCATTCACATCCACATCACCTCTCAGATTGGGTTTGCTTCCCATACCCCTCGATGGTTTGTCATATCCGGACAATTTGAACATCACATCAAATTCTCTCTTTTTGCATGTAGCATCACAACAACAAATCATGACCATTCAAACCACCACAAAAAATACATCAATTGGTCCTTAGATCTCACAAAGAATACCTTCTCAAGGACCGAGCATCTCAACCACACCTCCAACAACCCAAATCCCAACCACCACCATAACCCTTTTACCTGTCACAATGGTTGGCATCATTCTCGTTCCACCACCAATCCCACCAAAAGCCAACATTGGTAAATTCATTCACCAATCTAATCCAAACCCTTCAAAAGGCCAACCAACAAAGAGTACTCAAACAAAATCAGCAAGCGCAAGCGCAACCTCAAGCTCAAGCACAAGTGCAAGCACAAGTACAATCCCAACAATAGGTGCAAGCACAATACCAAGCGCAACTGCAAGCCATCCACCTACAAGCATACCCACAAGCCCTGCAAGACTTTCAGGCACAATAACAAGCCAAACAATAAGCTTTGTTGGCACAATAACAGCTCGACCAACAACAAGCTTTGTTAGTGCAACAATAGCTTGACCAACAATAGGCTTTATGGGAACAACATTAGATGGACCAACAACAAGCGTTGTTGGAACAATAGTAGCAAGATCAACAACAAGCATTGTTGACGCAAATGCAGGCATACTAGCAAATCTTGAACACACAACAAAGCCTGTAGAAAACCCCCATTGGTACTCCTCCCACCAATAAAACACCTCAAACACCTCACAACTCATTCATTCCACCTCCCAATCCAAGCAAAGATGTCGCAACACAAATCAAACTGCTCTTGCAGAAAGTGTTGGACTTACAAGCAGGAAAAACAACAAGGACACTAGGCAACTTGTGCCCTTATCCTTTTGAAAAAAGTCTCACCATGATACCATTCCCAAAGGGATTCGAGATCCCCAAATTTGACAAGTATAATGGAACAGGTAACCCTAAAAACCAGGTCACGAAATTTCAGGTGCATTGCATGGAGGTTGCATTCGATGACATGTATCTAATGTGACTCTTCCCCCGAAGTCTGACTGGTCTAGCCATGGAATGGTTTTCTCGCCTACCTACGGGCATTAAAACATTCAAGGAAATTGTGGAAGCTTTCCTTAAGAATTATGCATTCAACATGGGTGTGGATGTTAGTTTGGAAGAACTATCAACACTCAAACAAAGAAAAGAAGAGCTATTTGCATCATTCTTGCAAAGGTGGCAATCCAAGGCCAATCAGAGCAAGTGGACCGTGCTGGAAGAACAATAGGTTTGCACCATCATATCCAATCTAGATGAAAACTTGGCGTTCTATCTTAAAATTCAATGCATTACAGCATATGATCAACTGATCCCAAAGGCGCTCAACATCAAAAGAGCCCTTACTGCGTGAGGAGGCACCTCAACATTCACTCCACCACAGGATAACCGCTCGTCCAAAAACTATAATGATAAACCTCAAACATGGTCGAGGAACAAAAATATCACAAAAAACGGTGCAGTCGATGCTAAAGTGGTCATCAGTGCCCCTAAGCAGAACATCCAAACCCATCATCAACTGCAAAATCACAATCGCAACAATGTGCAGACTAATGCAGTAGTAGCACAAAAAAAACCACCTCCCACCAATCAAATCAATAACTTGGGTAATCAAGGAGGACCACCTCCTCAAGGAAAATACCCCCCCGAAAGGAAGTTCACGGCTCTTGGCAAATCTATCGAGTCCACCATGAAGAAATTGGTCAAGGAAAACCTGATCAAAGTCTCTAACTCTGAGCAATATGCGAAACACATGACCAAACCACCATGGTATAATGAAAAGATCCTTTGTGACTTTCACAAGGTCAAGGGACATACCACCTCCAATTCATGAAACTGAAAACCATAATCCAAGACTTCATCGAGGATAAGATCATCAATATCGAACAGCCAGTTGGAAACCAAGACTTGAAAATATACATGAATCCAATGACTAAAATTTCACTAACCAGTTGAAGAGAACCCCCACCCAAATCTCCATCATGGAACTATTGAAAATTTCCACTGCCCATAGGAAGATCCTTGATGAAGCATTAGTTGCGTCCACCATCTCTGCCACCTTTGACATAGAGCAGTTTCAAGCTATGGTTGGTAACATCATTACCCCAAATCTCCTTACATTCTCTGACCAAGATTTCCCCCCACAGCCATCTCATAACCGTGCACTTCACCTCCAACTGCTAGTCCATAAAAAGAAAGTTAAAAGAGTCCTTGTGGATGGAGGTGTAGGCCTAAATATTTGCTCTCTTAAACTTATAAAGAAATTGGGACTCATTGAGGATTCCATCAATAAGAACAAGAGCATCACAATAAGGGTGTATGATGATCAAGAAAGAGTGTCCCAGGGCACTGTCAAAATCCCCATCCAAGTGGGACCGAAGACCATGGAAACCACCTGTCAGGTCCTCGACCTCAACCTTCCATACAACATCCTCCTTGGACGTCCGTGGATCCACGGAATGAAAGTAGTGGCCTCGACATATCACCAATGTATCAAGTTCTCACATCAAAAAGAGGAGCACTATATATGGGGATCCCGAACCTTTCGCCTACTACAAAAACTTGGTAGCCAAGTTTTACAAAATCCCCCAAGTACCAAAAAATGATGAAGGCCCATCCACTTCATTCATCGACTCAGCCAACCTCGCTTCCACCTCAGCCACAGAGACACCCGCCATCCTTGACATATCCGACATCAAAAACATGATCCAAGATAATGGATGCAGTGACTATAGAATGAAAATAAACGCATTTGTTGTAGGAGAGTTACCATAATCTCCTAGGTCACATGGGCAACCTCGATCAACTGAAACACCCACCCTTAGGGCCGATCCTTCTGGATTTTGCCATTGGGGAGATCTAAGTCAGTAAAGTGTTGATGAGAAAGATATGGCAAGCTTAATATACCATGATGTAGGACCCACACCCACCTTACTGATGGAGGAAACCAATAGAGGGCTACAAATGATGCTTGGTATGGGCTATAACAAGAACAAAAGCCTTGGAAGGAACAGTGATGGATGCTTAAAGCCCATCATAGCAGAAAGAAGAATGCGGAACCTTGGACTCGGTTCTACTCCATTGAGTATAGCCGTGCATGGCATAGGTACTCCTAGTAGAGCAGTCAGGTCCTCCCCTCAAGTATCGGCAACTACCCTTAGACCACCCGTATGCCTAGGTATCTCTCTTGACAACTTCACATTTGACGTCACTAGTGTTGGTGCCAATAGTGATGATGATGATATCGTAGCAGGCCTTCCTAGGATTTTTGAGGATTCAACTCTACTAATGATTAGTACCTCACCAACCGATTCAAACTGACAAACCCACCAAATCACCTTAGTATACCCTCAACTCATCGATCACAACCAACGAGAATTGCCAATTCTAGACTCATTCAAAAATGATGGGGATCTCTCAAAATTCATGGGACTAAGGGATAAAATTACATGTGGGGATCACAAGGTAGGCTTCAACATTACATTAAACACCTAGGTATATTATGGGGAGACGATTGAGTCCTTAAGTCGCAAAAGAAAAATATCGAGAATAAGCTCAGAGTTATTGAGTAAAAACCACACTGTGGCACTCTCTAACCATAGAACAGTAAAAATAAAGGATGCATCCAATGGTGAAAACCTTTCTGAGGCGCTAGAGGATGAAGGATTCAATCTCCCCCGTACTGCTCTACATCAAGAAAAGTTAGCAGTCCTGGCAGAGCAGTGCAATTGTATCAACTTGGGAATGGAAACAGAACCGCAAATCACTTTCTACGTCGAGTCTCTCCTGATAGAGGAACAAGCACTATTAGTAGCATTCTTGAAAGAAAGAAAGAAAGGTAAACTTTGCATGGACCTATGCTAACATGCCAGGTCTGGATCCTGAAGTGGTGGTTCATCATTTGGCTGTTTACCCTGGAGCAAAACTAGTGAGACAAAAGTTAAGGAAAATGCACCTGCAAATAGCCTTTCTAGTAAAGATAAAGCTATAGAAGCACCTAGATGTTGGCTTCATACGCTCGATTGACTATCCAGAGTGGGTATCTAATCTTGTACCGGTCTCAAAATTGAATGGGGGCATCCACATCTGCATAGACTTCAGAGACATCAACAAAGCATGTCCTAAGGATGATTTTCCACTACCCAACATTAACATGATAGTGGACATGATGGCCGAACATGAGATGCTGTCCCTAATGGATGGCTTCTCGGGGTACAATCAGATAATGATCGCAAAAGAGGACCAGCATAAGACAGCCTTTACATGTCCTTGGCGCACCTACTACTGGAATGTAATGCCATTCGGGTTAAAGAACGTAGGAGCTGCATACGAAAGAGCCATGACATTGATCTTCCACGACATGATTCACAAAATTGTCGAAGACTATGTGGATGACATATTGGCTAAATAAAAGAAGAGACAGGATCACATAGCGACTCTAAGCACAATTTTTGATAGGTTAGAAAAATACAAGGTGAGACTCAACCCAAAGAAATGTGTCTTTGTGGTACAATCGGGAAAGTTGTTGGGGTACATAGTTTCAATGAGAGGGATAGAAGTGGATCCCACAAAGGTAAAAACAATTCTTTATATGGGAGTGCAAAGAACACTAAAACAACTCAGAGGATTACAAGGTAGACTCCAGTCCATCTGAAGATTCATAGCACAACTGGCAGATAAACAGATTGCCTATTCACACCTACTCCACAAGGGAGTAGCATTCAAGTGGGATGAAACATGCGAACAAGCATTCAAAAAGATCAAGGAATACCTACTTACACCACCTGTGTTGATGCCACCGATCGTAGGGAAACCATTGATTCTATAGATCTCAGCAACGACAACCGCCCTTGGTGCCCTTTTAGCCCAACATGATGGAAAAGGAACCGAATGGGCCACTTACTATATCAGCAGAACAATGGTGGGGCATGAGCTCAACTACATGTACATCAATAGAAAATGCTTGCTTGGTAGTGGTGTTTGCAGCCCAAAAATTCAGACACTACATGCTAGCTCATCAAATTAAGCTAATTTCCAGAATAGACCCCCTCAAGTATCTATTGTCAAAAGCAATTCTTACAGGAAGAATGGCTAAATGGGTTATGATACTATTTGAGCATGATATTGAGTATGTCAAGCAAAAAGCGATCAAGGGACAAGTCATTGTGGATTAGCTACCAGAAGCTCCCCTCTACAAAGACAACCCACTCATATCAGAGTTTCCAGATGAGTCCCTTTTCAATCTCGATGCAGCCGACCACTGGAAACTATACTTTGATGGCTCCCACATGCAACATGGATCAGGAGCCAGTGTGTTCTTCATCACCACACAAGGGGATTGCATACCAAGATCTTACAAGTTGGAATTCCCCTATACAAACAACATTTCAGAGTATGAGGCTTTAACCATAGGTCTCAAAATTGTAGCACAGTGGCGAATCATGGCATTAAAGGTCTATGGAGATTCACAACTTATCATTAACCAAGTCAACAGTAAATACCAAACTAAAGATGATAAGCTCATGCCATACAAAAAGATAGTAGAAAGCCTCAAAGAATCTTTTATCGATATCACCTTTGAGCAGATACTGAGGGCAAACAATAGAGCAGTTGATGCAATGGAAATGATCGAATCCTTGCTAGATATCCCTCGCAACGTCTTGAAACATGAAATCCTAGTAGAACAACTTCTCATACCTACTTTTGAGGTACCGAAGTCAGAATATGCATGTGAATTCATTGGTCTCGGTGATCTTTGGTACCATGACATTTACACCTACCTGAGATTAGGAATCCTCCCAACCGACATTACCCTGAACCTCAAGGAACCTTTGTCAAAAGATCCTTACATTTTGTCATCCTAAGGGAAACTCTCTTCCGTAGAAGCATTGATGGATCCCTATTACATTGCTTAAAACCTAAGGAAGCCCTGACTGCTTTGACTGAGGTACATAATGGCACTTGCGGTTCACATTCGAATGGTATGACCTTGGCCAAGAAGTTACTAAGAACCGGATACTACTGGCCGACAATGGAGAGAGAGGCACATGACTTTGATAGAAGGTGTCTACAGTGCCAACAGTATGGAGACCTCATTCATGCACCAACTCAAGAATTACATCCCATTGTTACACCTTGGCCCTTTTCCCAATAGGGGCTCGATCTCATAGGCAAAATCTCACCCACCTCATCCAATGGCCACAAGTTCATAATCACCACCAGCGAATATTTCACAAAGTGGGTCGAAGCAATTCCCATGACCTACATAACCAAAAAATAGATATCCAAGTTCATCCTGAACTACCTCATTTGTCGATACGTTATTCCCTAATCCATCATCTCAGATAATGGAACACCCTTCAAAAATCAGGAGGTCCATGACTTGTGTGAAAAATTCAAAATCCAACACCGCTTTTCCACCCCATATTACCCATAAGGAAATGGCCAAGCAGAAGCTACCAATAGAACCATTTTAAAGATCCTTAAGAAAACGGTCAATGACTCTGGTCATGACTGGCATTTGCAGTTAAATCCCACCTTATGGGCCTACCACACTAGCATCCACATGCCAACAGGCACCACCCCGTTCTCTCTGGTCTACGGATCAAAAGCCATACTCCCTATCGAGATTGAGCTCTCGTCAATAAGGATATCATTACAAAACCTCATCACAGATGAGGAATATAGGGTTACAAGACTAAATGAGCTAGAATTACTAGATGAACGATGCATGGATGCCCTAAATCATCTACAAGTCTACCAAAATCGCTTGAAACAAAGCTACAACAAGAAGATCAGGCAACACACTTTCCAAATTGGCGAATTTGTGATGAAGGAGAACCAAAAGAATGTGCCAAACCCAGATAGCAAAGAAAAATTTAAGCCCAACTAGCTGGGACCTTTCATCATCACCACAAGCTATAAATCAGGGGCATATCAGTTATCAATTCCAAAGGGTGAGCCTCTGCAAGAACCCATGAACAACTATCACCTCAAAAAGTTTTATGCCTAAGAACTTGCAGGGTATAGAATCATAAAATACAAAAACAATTAGAAAAATTCCTGAAAAAATGGTTTATTGGCAAACAAGCATCTGGATGACAACAAAAAAAGCAAAAAATGCAAAAATCCTAAAAAATCAGAAAAAGGATTGAAAAATAGTAAAGAGAAAAAATCATCCTCTAGTGAAAACCAGTTCGCTAGCGCTTTGGACAAGTACCTTGGTGAAAACCTAGAAAATAGGTGCCAAGCGTAAATAAAGCACTCTCTATCCACTAGGATCTGCATGACTCACTTGTCCCTTCCATCACATTTCATTAATCATCCATCCACCCATCCGCTCGCATCCATACCATAGCCTGAGCTGATACCCATATCATATTCCACCATAGTACTACTTGGCATATTCCTAAGGTTAGTTTGTTCTGCCTATTTGAAGTAGTTTATCGCTTAACGCTAGGGGAATGTCCTTGAAACTAGCACTAGATCAGATTTGTGTATATTTTGTGGTCTTCCCAAAACATCAAAAAATTCCAAAACATCAAAAAAATCAAAAATTCAAAAATTCATTAAGAATCCAAAAACATGTCGAAATACCAGAAAATCTTCAAGAATTCATCATTGAGTCTTGTTAGTCTTTCACCTTGTCCAAAATACATCGTCTTTGAGCTTGAACGTAGGAAAGGTTGTTCTTTGATCATCCCCCGAGACATTTAGGTCAATCCTTTAGACACTTGTTGCAATAAAATGGCAATTTGCTTGCCCATCTTATCATCAAGTCAAATATGTCATCAATTGAACTATGTGGTCTCTGCATGTATAACATAGGCAAGGCTAATCTATGGATCAGCTCCCGAGACCCCTAGGATAGGTCTTTAAGTTATTCTTTTTGTCGTACATCTTGAAAATACCAAAAATAACCTCAAAATATCTAAAAATCCAAAATGGTGCAGCCATTTCATCTCTCTTTCACCCGTGATTTGTCATCACTCATAATAAAATCAATCATCATCTTCACCCTTTGGTAAGTCAGTTAGAAGCAAGTCTAGCAGGTTAAAAAATGAACACTGTAATCATTAGAGTCTTGAAAGTCTAGATCAGTGAGTCAGCAAGTTGGTCAACTTGAAATATCGGTAGCTTATCACCCAAATCAGTCCATTCAAAACCTTGATCACAACATGTCCTAGGATGAAGCTTTCCTGTGATGGACATAAGCATTAGATACCCCACAATAGTTTCATCTTGGCTAGCGGTATGAAGAACATTAGCTTGTTTGATTTGCTTTATTTGGTCTTTTATTGACTTATCTTATTTTGTGCTCATTCCAAGGACCTCTCGAGGATGCCTAAACAAAACAGGTCTAGAGAGAAATGAATGGGGAAAAGATTGTTATCTCTTTTATTTACTATGCTTGCAGGATACACTTGTAAAATAACTTAGTAGCATGCGCTTTCTTTAGTATGTGGGATGATGTTTTCGATATCTTGTTGACCACATAGGAAGGCTTGCTTTCCTGTGTTTTGGCTTGAGATGTTTAGAATGTTTGAACTATATCCTGAACGAAGTACATATGCTAAGTGTGAACAAGAATATTCCTACCTGTTTGAAAAATGAAAGTCCATCACACTAGGTACCACGCCATCTTGGTCCTCTATACCTTGATGCATCATACCTATGTGTGTTATCAAACATCATGAAATTGACCCTTCGAAAATCCTAACTCCTAGCAATGCAAATCACCATCATCCTAACTAACTTTGTGATTCTAAAATTCTTCTATCTTCCTTCCATACTAACATGGTATCATGACAGTAATCAAAACATCGCCAATCCATACACTCTGCATCTGCATAATCATTAGCACATTGCATCATATGAGGAATAAATTGGTTATTCTAAGCATCTCAAGAAAGCAGTGTATCGTACATAATCAGTTCCATCCATTACCATTTACATATCATTACACCATCATTACATCCATAAGATCATCATTAAAGCATGAAAAATATACAAAAAGAAATGCATCCATTAGAAGCATACATCATATTACATAAACATACATCTCATAGCATCATAATAAAACTGCATATCATGCATTCGCACCATACATATCATAAAAAGGTGAACCATCTCATATATATCATCAAAAATACACTGTTATGAAAGAAATTGAATCAAGTGTACATCAAATACATGGTATAATAAGGCCAAAATAGTGCAACCCATAAAACAAAAGTGCAAAATTGTTCGTGATCAAAAGTGCTAGTCCTGTTGGCTGCTACCCTCCCCCACCTGCCTGTCACCATGATCCTCTGTCGGCCACCTCCCTGTCTGCTAGGAGAAGTCTGGCACTCTTCTTGTTGATGATACTACCTATCGGTAGTGCTGCTAATAATACTTGGCCTCTCTGATAGCCTGTCTATACTCCTGAATGTCAACTGATCGGCCCTGGGATGTGGAGGCTGCACTCTCTAGCTATCTCTGTCGACCAATCTCCTGATCCCTCTTAGATCATGCTTGATCTCTCTCAACTGTAACTACAATAACTTGTTGTTGGGCCACATCCTACTCTACTGCCAAAACCTGTACCTGGCCCTACAGCTGTTGAATCAGTGCATCCCGAGGATCTGGCTATCCCGCTGGCTATGCTGTTGGTTGATGTTGTGCTACCACCTGAGGCTGCCCATCCTATCCTACTGGATGCTATGCCTAGTCTCTCGGAGGTGACTACTGAGGAGGTGGTACACCACCCCGACCTTTTCCTGCTGCCCTGCCCTTGGCCCTTCGACGTGGGATCATTGTCCCAGAAATTTTCAATCTCAGCGGAGGTTGGAACCATGCCCTATACATTGGAGTGACCCCTACATCTGCTGGCCCCTGATCGTATGGCCATGGTTAGACTACTAACTGTCTGAATGAGGACACTACCTCGGCTACATGAATCAGCGGCCCCCATGCTATCTCCCTAGGGGTACGGGTGAAGATCACCATATATTGATCATCAGGCTTGTCCTGCATCTAACCAAATTGTCTGGCTACCCTATTAGGAAGGTACCTCTCCACCATACTGTCCTCTCGGCCCAACATAAACCTATCCTAGCAAGCAAAGAAAGGCTACTGAGGATCATCATACCATGGCCCTATACCCATCCATGACCTCCATATGAACACTGTCATCTCATCCAAAACTCATCGCCAATAGGCCACACCGTCTGTACCCATATGGGTAAAGTGGATCTCTGCCCCACTGTACCACCACACAATGGGATCATCAATATCTATAATAATGGGTGTCACAAGTGGGCGAAGCACTGGGATCCGCTCCCATGCCCAAATTTGTAGAAGAGTCACTTCAGCCCCGAGAGCCCGACCATCCAGATAAGCAAACTCATGCAAATCTCTATACAAAGAGGCCAACAATACTGGTCCCCAGGTAAAGCACTCTTGGCAAACGCACATCCACTGCCATGCCAATCCCCAACCTAGACTGAAATATCGGCCACACTGATCAGGAGCTACAAGACCAGAAATAATGGTAGCCACAATCAGTTTGTAAGTAGCGGCTATACCCCGGTATCACTCCAAGTCTATATGACCATCGCAAAGGATCAGCCCGTCAACACCCATAACACCAAAGTAGGCATCCCTACCCTCCTCCAGATCGTAGATCACTTGGGCTCCATGAATGGGTAGTCAAAGGATGCGCCAGACATTCTCAAGGGTAATAGTGGCCTCGCCAGTAGGAAGATGAAAGGATGATGTATCATTGTGCCACCGCTCAGCTAAGGCAGTCATCATGCCCAGATGTGCTCGAACAGGAGGGACATACGCAACGTGCCATAGACCAAGAATCCCAAGCTTCTCCTAGAGATATATGTGCATACCCTGTAATCTCTCGAGTACTAGTCATCGGTGTTCCCTAGAATGAATGACCTCATGACTCTCCTATGCAAGGAAGGAAGCAACGCCAGTTTCCCTAAATAAAATCAGCTACCCGTATTGTCTTTCGCCTATGAAACAGGATAAGCGGTGCTGTTCTCAAAAGCGACGCAGTTTGTAATGTCCCAAACTGTGCCGCATGGTTCACTTTGACGCACCCTTTGGAAAAACTGTGTCGTGCAACGCTACTTGTGCGTGCAGCCAAGTTGGGAGCTGAAACCCTAAAATCCTAAATTGTGCCACGCGACACTCTATGCATAAGCAGTTCTATATAGGACCACACGGCCCCGACTCTATAATTTCTATGGCACTATATCGCGCCACACTGCCTAGGCCGAACCTAAAACCTATTTAATGCATGCATAATGAGAAAATTGAAAGTCGGATAGGGGTACATACCATGGGTCCCGTGGTGACTCGTCGTTGATGCACTCGTACCCGCTCTGACACGTGTCTGGGAAGCTATCATTGCACCATTGTGACCAAGACTCAGAGCTTAAGGTGTCAATTTTTCAGACGTTTAAGATTGCAAATGCATTGAAAGTGACCCCTCGAGGTCTATTTAAGCCTAAAAATTAGGGTTTTTTTGACCTAATTTGACCTTCCAACTAGGGTTTTGGTCTCCTAATCCCGTTTTCGTCCAATTGAAAGCCATTCTGCATCCTTTCAGGAATTTTAATGCATTTTTTCGGTATTTTGGGGCATTTATGGCCTGTCAAGCACCTTATCAACTTTTATCGCAAGGTCATACAAAAAATCAAAATTTTTGTTCTATCTCTCGAGGGGGCAATATCCACAATATCCTTCCACTGAGGCAGTAGTGGGACATCTGAAAATTTGAGAAATTTTGAACTTTCATCATAGCAATTTATTTTTTAAATCAATGCAACAAGTACATTGCTTCAAAGAGGGGCAAAATGTAGACATGGAAAATGTACAATTTCGATATGGCACACTTGATTCTGATTACTAACAAAATTCCTTCCTGAATCATATTCTCAGCATTTCATCATAGTTATGTCTCTTAATCTAATGAATCATTATTCATCTGATCAAGTCTATCACCTCCTTTGATTAAATTAATCAATTTAATTTAATTAACCTTACATTTCTGTTTAATTAATTAAATTATTTCGATTAAATCTCTAAAGTCTTCTCATTAAATTAAATAAATTAAACCTTATTTAATTTAATCTAACATATTCCTCTTTAAGTTCAATAAATCAAATCATTTATTTAATAAATCATTTTCTCTCAATTCTAATTTAAATTAATTCATCTATTTAAGTTTAAATTGTCACATCATCTAATTCTTCATTAAATTAATCAAAACCTTGATTAAGCTAATCTCTCTCACTAAAATCCTCTAGAGAATGCAACTTGCACAATAAATCAATTACTTTGATTTATTTAATTCTCTATTTTCCCTCACATGGCATCAAAAGGGAATATTCCCTCATTTGAATTCAAAAAGGCCAAGTGGACTTGGTCCTTCCAACAAGGCATTTAAGACCTCTTACACGTCCTTGGCCTTTAGCCAAGTGATATTAACTTCATTTCCCTTCCCTCTTCAACAAGTCATCTCACAAATTCAAATTCAAACTAAATACATTTATTGGCACTTTGGCCAAACTGTGCACAACCACTAACCATTCACATCATGACATGTGGCATTCAACCATTGGATTGAAAGTTAGTCCCACATTGCTCAAATCTTACTTTCTCTTCCAAATTGAAAGTTATGAATTGGAGGCTTCTCTCCTCATTTCTCATCCACAAATTGCATGCAAAGTTACTCTCTTCACATTGAGAGCTAATTTTTCCCATCATCACCCAACCATTCATCATCTTCAAGATTTGTAACAAGGTCATGCTTAAATCTCTTCGGGAGATTTGACCATTTCTCAATCACTCAACATTGCAACTTAGGAATTGGGAAAGGGCCAATTTCAACATTTCATTCGCACCAATTCCCCCATGGGATCTTAAATCTATTGGCTTAATTAGGATTTATATGCTTCTCTTGTATTGTGTTCTTCATTTTCCTAATTTGAGTGATTAATAGATGGATTTCATGGGGAATCTCGCATGCTTGTTTGCATATTGAACTAACAATTTGACATGTATCTTTTTCTCGTGCATTTGTAGGTTTGGGGGTTCAAATTTTGGCGCTAGAAGGAGGGCTAACTCAAAGAATTAATCACATTTTTCAAAATTTCCACGTTTCTTAACATGTTCATGCAAGTCACAGGAAAATAGTTTCGTGACGCTATATTGCGCTGCCCTTAGCAACACGGTGCCATACTAAACTGCTTTCAGAGAAGCAGTGCCATACTAAACCGTGCACAACTTCCAAATCGTGCCGCTTTTTCTTTTCCCACCTATCATTTCAAAATTTCTAACTATGCCGCTTTAATCTCTGCGGCGCTATACTGCACTACCTTCAGCACTGCAAAGCCATATTGCACCGCGTTTTTAGACATCGCGCCACTTTTGCTTTCCCACTTGAAAATTTTAAAATTTTAAACAGAACCGCTCCCAAAACTGCTTCGCTTAACCATACCGCACTGCATATTCATTCTCTATTCCTACAAAGTGATGCCCACAGTCAACCGTGTGGTGCTATATAGTGCTATTTTTACCCAAACTATGTCGCTTTTACAAACTACGGCACGGAAAACACTGAGGTTTAGAAATTGACATGTGCTTTTTGAATTTTGGATTTTTTAACTCTTGATCTTGTTTGTTGTCTTTTTGCTCTCTAGTTTTCTGTCATTTTGTAGGTTGGGGCAAGGAAAAAGAAAAGGAAGAAGTTCATCATGACCTCATACTCATCATACAAAGAAAGTTTTTTTTTTTTTAAACACTAAAGTGTTCTTCAACACTCTTTTGGGATTTGAAAATTCTGCTTGTTAAGAGAAATTTGTTAATATCTTTGGCCTTAGAAACACTTGATTTATTATGGGTTTAAAAAAGAACAATCAAATTTCCCTTTTTAAGCAAAGTAGGAGATTCATCATGACACCATGTTCATTTTACACAAAGTGTTTTTAAACACTAAAGTGTTCTTCAACACTCTCTAAGGATTTTTTAGATTCTTGTTGAAAAGGAATTTGTTAAATATCTTTTGCCTTAGTAACACTAAATTTCTTTTGGGTTCTAAAATAAACAATCAAATTTTTTTTTCAAAAGTTGCCAAAGGGATAAAAAGAACCTTAAACAAATTTACTAAATTTTGTTTAAAGGTTAAAAAATTGAACAAGGAAATCTCATATTTCCTTTGGTGCTTAAAAATAACTCATTAGTTGCTCTGAGGGATTTAAAATGAACATGTGTTCTTTGTGTCTTGTAATATTTTTTGCAAAGTGGTGTCATTTAAAAGGGCATATGTGCTTCTCTCATGCTTCATGGCAATCTTGGGAATCAAAATTATTCTTTGGTGACACTAAGTTGCATAAAAGATTGCCTCCACATTTCAATTTGGGTACCTAACAATTGAACAAAACATGCGAGTGTGAGCATGGCATATTATGGAGGTTCTCCCTTTATTTTTCAACAAAGGTTGATTGAACGATGGGATATGCTAGCTTGCTATTGTTTACCTTAGTGGGCTTGCCTTGTGGGAAAAAGTAATCACCCAAGGGAATGACCCAACCGGGAACACGCTAGAGCCAAGCGACTTCCAACCGGTATATAAGTGCGGATTCTTGAGGAAAGTTAAAGAGTCATGAGGATTAATCTTACGAGATGGACATAAATGGTCTCTTGCCGATATTGGATAATCCCCCATGAACGGAATGCCCGAATTAAAACCCTTTATTTAGAAAAGGCCAAATCCTTGTCTATTTTGTTGGTGCAAAAGGTCATGTCTTTTGAAGTCGCCCCATGTTATACATGCGAGCGATTTTGTTTTAGAGATGGAAACTATGCCATGGGAGATTCATGGGTACTAATGCTTGGCTGACCCGAGAAGTGTGTGCTGTGGAGGGGATCCAGTGTGTTCAAGCATTTAGCCATCTGCATAAAATAGGCGCAGCTAGATTCGTCCAAGTGGGAGCCAAACAAAATATTGTCTCATCATCCTAGGGTTGTAAAAAGTGCTTGGAAGTGAAGAATACATTGCTTGGTCCTTAAAATAGTCGAAAACAAACATACACAAAGAGCTTTGAATTTCAAACCCCTTGGAGGGAACAAATACCTTTTGATGAACTTAAGGCTAGGATAGGCATTTTAGACATTAAAGGCATTTGCATTATTATGTACCGCATGTGTATTGATGGAATCCAATTGCATTAGGAATATACGCATGTAGGTTAGTGAATTGCAATTGTATTTGTCAAACACATATGAAGCAGGTAGACATGTGATAGGAAATGCACCGCATTTGCTTTTTATGCATCACATTTGAAATGGGTAGAAATTCGATTGGTGATGTGCAATGTATATGGAATATGCGACACAAATGCCTTGTCTTGAAACACATTTGTATGAATGCACTGCATTTGTCACTATGAGCCGCATTTGGCTGGTAAATTTTCTGAAATTTTTTTCTAAGAAAAACTTGATTTTTTTATTTTTTTATGACATGTTGGTTGAAATGTAGGTTGTTTTAGATCCTACCTACACACAGGAGTCACATCCTGAGACCTTTGAACTGAAAGATCATCTAAGTAGTGCAGAGATATGGCTTTTGTGGAGACTTGGTCTGCATCATTGTCACCATGTTGTGTGAGCGATGGCACTCTGAGACATCATCGTTCCATATACTGACCCGGGAGGTGACTGTCACATTGGAGGATGTGTACAAGATACTTAGACATTCGATCAGAGGAGAGTGGGTGATGTACGATACCCAACGTGGATTGACTAAGCTAGCGAGAGTTTATTAGGTGGACGATATTAGTAGGCTTGGGATAGAGCATTATGAGATCAAATGGCTGGTGTTGGCAGATAGATATGAGAGGATTGACTGTATACTATGTACACTGATAGGTGGGATAGTATTACCAGACTGACGAGGTCATGGTATTCCTATTGGATGGGGGGAGATGTTGGTGGGTATGTTAGAGAGAGAGACCGTGTATGCCTGGGGTCCGTGTTTATTAGGGATGTTTTATTTCCATTTACATGATATTGCATACAGAGACGCATAGTCATTGAGTTGTGCGACCACTCTTCTGATGGTTTGGGCATGGGAGAGGATAATTGTTTTTCGACCTTTGGTTACTATAGAGCGATAGGTGAGATCTCTGTATGTTTTTCGTATAAGGGAAACATCACGTAGAGCCATGTGGGAGATACTAGATATTGGAGACATACACTCGATATCTTAGATCAGTTCACTTGGAGACCATACATGGACTATGAGCAGTGGTCTGATAAGGATAGACATTTGCCTTATTGCAGACAAACACAGTAATTGATTGGGAGGACTATTTCGAGTGTGCACATCATACAGAGACACTTGCCAGATCGAGTTCTGAGACAGTTCAGACAGGTTCAGGATGAGCTTCGAGGTAGAGCAGAGTTTGCTCGATCATTCTGAGAGGTTCCACTATGGGGTCCCATGATTCCAGTAGCTACTGTAGAGGTAGAGATATAGGCCTTACAGCCAGTACAGTGGGGATGGAGAGACGGTGTAGTAGATCCAAGGACTATAGCTGCATATGGTGCATGGTGGGCAGAGCATCGTCCTATTCCTTACAAAGATCTAGACTAGCTGACACTAGCTGAGAGACGAGGCATAGGGCCGAGAGGATGGCAGAGAGGTAGAGGTGGCAAAGTTGGAGGGAGGGGTGGTGGTGATGATGGTAGAGGAGGGGGTGGTGGCAGAGGTGGTAGACGAGGATGAAGAGGGTGGAGAGGGGGTCAAGTAGGTGGAATTTCACCTATCCGAGAGGCAGTGGTAGAGGATGTACCGATGTTGAACATCAGAGGTGGAGATGATTCACAGGTCAGAGATGAGCATGCTGCCAAGGAGGCCGTAGCAGAGGAGCATGTAGAGGTAGATATTTTCCAAGAGGATGTCACAGAGGATGAGGATATGGATATGGATATAAACCCTCTAGGTATTCTGGCAGGGTATGTGGAGGATGATGTCGAGGAGGAGGATTTTGAGGAGGAGGCACCTATGGAGGAGCAAGAGAGAGAGCTCAGAGATCGGATTATGGAGGGGAGACGGGAGGATGATGCCAATAGGGATGGTGATAGGGAGGCCCTGGAGGAGAGACTAAGACTAATGACAACAGAGTTTGATTCCATGAGGATAGAGAGAGATAGTTCCCATGTAGAGTTGGATGCTATGCGGATAGATAGAGACAGTGCCCATACGGAGAGAGAGAGTGCTTGTACAAAGAGAGACAATGCACACATGGAGAGGGATCAGGCCATAGCCCAACAACAGGAGATAGAGGAGCAGTTTACAGAGGTCAAACACCTTTGCAATGGCACTTCATCTGATGGTATGGTACATGAGCTAGTCAGATCAGTAGAGAGAGCTACTTATTACAGGGATTTATATGAGGTAGTGGTGCCAGTAGAGAGACAAGCTCCTAGCTTTTCAGAGGTTTGCAGCTAGAGATCACAGAGCAGGAGTCACACCAGGACACAGAGTATAGAGGGTGTGGTAGGACCACTAAGGGCAGGTCCATATGAGAGGCCTTCCACCTCACAGAGAGCACCATCAAGGATTTTTCCACCACCTTCACCATCTAACAGTAGTGGCAGTGGGACATGTTGACACTTGTTATATATGTGTAGACATTATATTTTGATCAGAGAGCCTGTGAGCTCATTTTTATTTATGGATACACTTGGACATAGTATTGTGACACATTATTTGGAGTGATATATATATATGATTTTGGAGGCTTCTATATGATATGCAGTTCTATTTTATGGATGATGTATTATTTCTATATGATTATGTTTCCTAGATGATGTATGTACATGTGTTATGAATGAATGTTTCTACATGTGATGCAAATTGTGCATTTTATGATGTTTATGATGATTCTATTTGAGAATGGATGTAATGTTCTATATGATGCTTATTTATATGTGATGGTGATATGTACATACAATGTTTACATTATGTATCTTATGATGATGAAATGCCTATTATGTCATGATTTCGTACATATGCAATGAAGATGTTAATGTTCCTATCTATATGTTTGAAATGCAATGCAACTATGTGAAATGCTTATAGAATGTATTCATAGGAAGATGATCTAATGTTTTTGTTGTGTCACAGGACTTTATCACTATGTTGAAGAAGATAAATTTTAGCACGAATGGATTTAGAATGTTAGTAAGAAATAACGAATGTTGATTGATTGAAAAACATATGATCTTCGATATATTGCCAAATATGCTATGCTTGCTTGTTATCATCATTGGGTGGGACATGACACAAATGGATAGTACACACCATGATATGAGATAGACCATAGTGTACAAAGTCATTCATCTGTGAAAAATAGACAGTCGTAGACAAGGAGTGTCGTAACTCATAATAAGGAAAAGATTGCCCCAGTCGTTTTGTCTTGACAAACCACAGACAACAAACACATAAAAGACAGGTCATGAGATATCATTGCTCCTCTAAATCCTTGAGGAAACTAGTAACATGACTCAAAAACCAAAGCTAAAAAGACCGTTGACAGACAACAGTCAAAGAAAAAGAGTCCTGAGACATCCTTGCTTCTCTAAATCCTTCAAGGGACATCCTTGAGAAAGCTAGTAACCAGACTTAATTCACAAATCCATAAAACGATAAGAAAAAATAAGATATAAAGTCATAAAGCCAAATAAAAGTATTCACCAAAACTTGATCTTGTAGGATTGTTTGATTGTTTGATGTTTGACATAGCGAAATGTGAGGGATGATACATATCGCATAAGATGTTAAGCCTGGTTTCGACTTGGTGACTATTTGTATAAGGCATGACAAAGCTTGGTTTCAAAAAAGACACGTGTCATATAAGACGTTGGAGCCTGATGATGTTGATGTGACCAAAAACATGAGGCTATGACAATTTGACAGCATCTGTTGACAAGAAAGACATATCTTTCTTAAGACATAAGTTGACCATTCTGACAATGTGTTTGATATTGACTTGATGACTTTGAGATGTTTTTCCTTGTTGATGCATGACTTGTTTTGATTCCTTGACTAATCAAAAGTGTGTGTAGATAGTGTATGACATGAGATGATACCCTAAAGGACTGACCTAAGCTGATGATATGCAACGTGTGTGATAATGACTGAATGTGATAAACCCTATTGGACTGACCTAGTGTATTCTCGGGGGCTCATCGATTGACTAGCCTTGCCTATGTTGTACACATAGATACCTCGTAGTTCAACATGACCAATGAATTTTAATGTACAAAGAGTCATGATTATGATGTGTTTGATACATGACAAACCTAGACTGATAGACCTAATGCCTCGGGGGCACATCGATTGATGGCCTTGCCTATGTTCCAATCATAGAGGCAACGTAGTTTGACTATGTCTATGACTGACTTGACTCTGTTTTTTTGGTATTTTCTAACATGTTTTTATATTTTTGGATTTTTGAGGTTTTCTAATGTTTTTGGGATTTTTCAAGACACTTTCTGATGGGTGTAATGTTATGTACAAGGTCTTTAGGGCACAGAACAAGGATTTTCCCCAGTTGGGAATAAGACTTGCAAGATGGAGTGGGGAATATGACAGAATGGACTTTGATGTCAATCATTCCAAGCAATGGATAAGACAATAATTTATTATGATGGATGATGAAAAAGTCTGATTGGAATGATGGTAGATGAAAGAGCGAGTTTGACTACACATAGTACCTGTTTGCCAGGTTTTCACCATGGTACTTATCCATAGCGCCATTGAAGTGGTTTTCACTCTTGGATGGATTATTTCTCTTGACTATTTTGATCAATTTTTTTGGTGTTACAAAGATGCCTGTTTGCCAGGATTTCATCAAGGTAACCATTTTTTTGCTTTTTCCATTTTTTGTATTTGTATTTTCTAGACTAAGACACAGATTCTCAGAAGCTATGCATAGAACCTCTTCAGGTGAAGGTTGTTGATAGGTGATAAAAGTAGCTCTCCTTTAGAAGTAGAGAGTTGGTACGCTCCTGATCCAAAAGCTTTTGTGACTATATAGGGCCTCAACTAGTTAGGTTCAAACTTACCTGACTTTTCTCATTCAACTTGATTCTTAGGATTCTCCATTAAAACCAGGTCTCCAATGCCAAAGTGTCTATTTAGAACTTTCCTATTATAGCTACGACAAAGATGATTTTGATATGCTTGCAAATGGTCTAGTGCTTTTTTTTTTTGTTCATCCAGTAATTCTAGCTCTTGTAATCTGGATACACGGTATTCTTCATCGTCAATGTGACCCTTCAAGGATACCCTCAGGGAAGGTATTTCAACCTCAATAGGTAATATAGCTTCGGATCCGACTACTAGGGAGTATGGAGTGGTGCCAATGGGAGTACGAATGCTTGTATAGTAAACCCATAAGGCAGGATTAAGTTGTAGGTGCTAGTCACGACTAGTGTCATTAACAGTCTTTTTCAAGATTCTAACAATGGTTTTATTAGATGCTTCAGCTTGGCCATTACCTTGTGGGTAATACGGGGTGGAAAAATGATGTTTGATATGGAACTCTTCAGACAGATGGTGTACTTCTTGGTTTTTGAATGGGCGGCCATTGTCTATGATTATGGATTGGGGTACACCATACTGACAAATGATATAGTTTAGGATAAACTTAGATATTTGCATGCCGGTGATGTAGGTCATGGGAATAGCTTCAATCTATTTGGTGAAGTATTCAGTGGCGGTTATGATGAAGTTATGGCCGTTGGATGATGGAGGGTGTATCTTACCTATGAGGTCAAGTCCCCATTGGGAAAAGGGCCATGGTGATGTAATCGAATGAAGATCTTGTGCTGGTGCTCTTATCAAATCTCCATGTATCTGACACTGTCTACATTTCTTTAAAAAGATATATGAGTCTTTTTCCATTGTAGGCCAATAATAACCTAGTCTCATAATCTTATGGGCTAAAGTACGACCACTCAAATGGGATCCACATATACCCTCATGCACCTCTTGCAAAGTTGTTTGTGCTTCCTCAGCATTGAGACATCTCATTAGGGCATTATCTAAGGTACGTCTATATAGGGTATCTCCGATGATGGTGTATTTAGCTGACTTATGGATAAAATTTCTGCGTTGGTTATTGGAGAAGTCTAAAGGTAAGGTTTGGTCATTTAGATAGTCAAATACATCTTTGTACCAAGGGGATGTAGGACCAAAAATCATACACACCATCGCAGTATCGGGGACATCATAGGTAGGGACCAACAACTGCTCAATCAGAAAATCAAACTTAGGCACGTTACTTAGAATATCCAATTAGGAACCCACAATTGCCATAGCATCTGCAGGCCTATTCTAAATACGTGGTATTTGTTGAAAGGTAATGTCATTGAAGTACTTCTTGAAACTATCGGCCATGCGCTTGTAGTGTGTGAGCTTCTCTTCCTTAGTCTCATAATCATCATTTACTTGCTAGATTACTAGTTGAGAATTGCTAAAAATATGTAGGATCTTAATCTTCCACTGTGCTGCCATTCTTAGTCCTGTCACTCAGGCTTCATACTCTGCTATGTTGTTGGTGCAAGGGAAAGAAATCCTAAATGATTTAGGAATAGTATCACCCTGAGGTGTAACAAAGAGGATACCTGCTCTTGAACCATGATTGGTATGTGACCAATCAAAGTATAATTTCCATTCGGTTCTAATGTTAATGTTGAAGAGAAATTCATCAGGAAAATCTGCCACTAAAGGATGGTCTGCCCTCATAGGTGCATCCGCTAGCTGATATGCAATTACCTATCCTTTTATAGCCTTCCTCTCAACATATTGGATATCATACTTGCTAAGTATCATAACCCATTTAGCCAATCGGCATGTTAATGCTGCTTTACTTAGGAGGTATTTGAGGGGATCAATCTTTGTAACCAACATTGTTTGGCAATTGAGCATATAGTGCCAAAGTTTATGAGTAGCAAAGACTACCACAAGATAGGAACATTCTATGTTGTTGTAATTCAATTCATATCCTACCAAGGTACGACTGATGTAGTAGACCGCTCATTCATGACCTTGATCATTGTTTTGTGCAAGAAGAGCTCCTAATGCCGACTGAGTTGCTAAAATGTATAGTATCAACGGTTTTCCATCTGTGGGTGGCATTAAGATAGGTGAAGTGATCAAATAATCCTTGATTTGTTGGAACGCTTCCTGAAATTTAGGTGTCCAAACAAATGGTACTCCTATCTTGAGTAGATGTTGAAATGGGTGTATTTTGTCTGCCAGTTGTACTATGAAATGCCTAATAGACTGCAATCTTCCTTGTAGTGTTCTTAGTTGACCAATGCTGATTGGAGGAGGCATTTCTATAATAGCTCTTACCTTGTCTAGATCGACCTCAATGCCTCTTCTAGAAATAATATACCCTAGAAGTTTCCCTGATTTCACTCCAAAGACACATTTCTTTGGATTTAGTCTAACACTGTAACTCTATAGCCTTTGGAATATCTTGTCTAGAACCTTAAAATGATCTGCCCTTCTTTTTGATTTAGCTATAATGTCATCTACATAATCTTCCATGAGAGTATGTATAAAGTCATGGAAAATCATAGTCATTTCCCGTTGATAAGTAGCTTCTACATTCTTAAGGCCAAAAGGCATAACATTCCAATAGTATGTGCCCCATCGACACGTGAAATCTATCTTGTGTTGGTCTTCAGCTGCAATTTTGATTTGGTTATACCTAGAGAAACCATCCATGAGGGATAGCATCTCGTATCCTGCTGTAAGATCTACTATCATGTCAATGTTCGACAAAGGGAAGTCATCCTTAGGACATGCCTTGTTGATGTCTCTAAAGTCTATGCAAATGCGAATGCCCCCAGTTGGTTTAGTCATTGGTAGAAGATTTGATATCCAGTCTGCATAATCTATGGTCCTTATGAATCCTACATCCAGAAGTTTCTTGAGTTCTGCTTTGACCAATAGAGCAATTTTTGGATGCATTTTCCTTAACTTTTGTTTGGCTAGTTTAATACCTGGCTGTAGTGGTAGATGGTGCAATATTAGGTCCGGATCCAGCCTAGGCATGTCAGCATATGACCATGCAAAGTTTATCTGTCTCTTTTTGAGGAAGTCCTCAAACTCAGGTTTTTTAGTCTCTGTTAAAGAAGCTGCAAAATATATCATGTGAGGATTCTCTTTTGTACCTATGTTGACTTCAACAGACTCTTCTACCAGCATCGATGACTTTTTGTTGGTATGTGGTGACTGATCATTCTATACTGTACACTTTTTGTCCTGTTTTTTCGCGAAATTACCGAAAAAGGGAAAAATCATAAAAAGGGAAAAAACCCCGATTTTGTATAACCCTAATTTATAAAGGGTTTGGGATAGAGTTACAGTATCATAAGAAACAGGCGATTATTTGTGATATTGTAATAGGGTTTTGCACTGGTTAATAATATCTTTGGATGGTTGCGGTTTGGTGGATGTAGCCCACATTGGGTGAACCACGTTAAATTCTCTGTGTTATTTTTCTGTGTGTTTTACTTCTAGTTTATTTGATAAAATCTACAATGTAGCTTTTAGATATCTGCCATTGTAAACCTAACAGTTCAATGGGGAGAATATTTAAACCTCTATTCTTGGGTGCCTTTGAGAGGTTTTCGCCCTTGGATATGTCCTTTATTTTGACTGTTTCTTCGTCCAAAGGTGCCTTTCAGTTTTCACCTAGGGACTCATCATTTTTATTTTCATTGTCTTTTTTCTTTTTATTCTCATTTTGCGACTAGAGGTGTAAATAGACTCCCCAAAATATGCTTTGTCATCCAAGTCTATGATAAAACTAGCTTTATTGTCCCCTCTAGGTATGCCTTCTCGAAGTCCCATGAACTTAGCTAATGCTTCATTGTTCTCGAATGTATCTAAGATGGGTGTACCTTGTTGATCTCAGTTGATAAGTTCGGGATCTATGAGGGGAATGCCATCATCGCAGTTAGAAAAGGTGGAAGCCAACAAGGTGAGTATAGAATGGTTGACATGGTCATAGAAGTTTTGGACTAACTCCTTCTTGTTCTTTCTCCTAGGGGTAGGTAAATTTTTATGTGGGACTATTGCAACAACTAAGTAATCAGAAGATGGTTCATCAAGTGTCCAAGGTGCATGATCAAGGGTTTCCTAATAATAGTGCTTAAGCCATTCTTCTTTGGACAAGGATTTCTGATGATGGGGACTAGATGACTTTGGTAAGGATTTTATCATGAGGTCAAGTTCTCCAAATAGACTATCTAGGTTCATGGTACTGGTAGAGGAAATAGAATCCCATTCACAATCACCCGAGTCAGGGGATTCATTGTAAATTGGGGGAAGTGGTTCATGAGATATCTCGATGTCTACGCAAGCACTCACTTCCTCTTGAAATGGTGATGAAGTACTAGGAAACCCAATTCTAAGCGGTTGAAACCCTAGCCCTAGGTATTTCGGTCTTGGTGAGACAATAATCGGTTCCGTCCTTCTGTTTTGATGTATGCCTAACCCATTGTGCCCATCATAGCCTTCGCTTTGCATTATCTTAAAGCCTTTTCCATATTGATCCTTAGCTATTTGAATAGACGGCGAGGGGTATTCATTGTCTTCTCGATATAAGCAGGAGGTAATATCACTTTGGTCCACAACCTCTTCACTTAACTCTCCCCATTTGGTCAATGTCATTGTAGGGGGAACATGAAATGTGACTGCTCACTATCTCCTATCTTCCATGGGTAAGCCATATGCCTTAGGTGGAATCAACTGACTGACACAATATGTGGTTTTTTCTGTCGGAACTGGAACTGGAACCGAGTCGGGTTTTGAATCTTGTTTCAAAGATTGATTTTGTTCCTCGTCTTGACTATCTTTTATTTGCCTTATAGTTTTGTCTTTGTTAGAGCTGGAGCCGGAGTGGAAGTTTAGTCCGAAATTAATTCGAAGTTTCAAAACCAAATCTTGTTCCGCCTTCGCCTCCACTTTTTGGTCTTTCATTTTAACTTAGGTTTTTGTGTTAAGTTGTCTCATTTTGGTCTTCTTGTTTTATTTTGTCATTTTTTTTTCTTTCTTCCTTGTTGGTGGAATCGGAACCAGAACCGAGTTGGAAATTTAGATAGGTTTCTAAATCATTTTTCATCCCAATTCTAATCCTACCATTTTTTATCCTCGACTTTACTGAAGTCGCATAGCAGTAATGTGCCATTTCCTCTCCAGTTTCGACTCCACTTTTCCACACTTATGGCATTAATTACAAGTGCCATGTACACGCGTAACTACTAGTTTTTACCTTAATTAGGGATTAACTCGAAGTTATCATTATTGTTTGAAAGATCAAAGAGCAAAGTAGAGTTGCAGTGGAGCATTTGTGGGTGAGAATCGATTGAAAGAGAGACAGTTGCACGTGGAATTGCTTCAGGGGATTAACCTATTTATTGGGTTTTTGAGGAAACTAAAGAATGTCACGAGTATTAGGAGAAGCTTCCAAAAGGAATTGGCCTGCAAAAACTTTGAAGGTAGCCACTAAGCCTAAGAATATTAAGCCAGAGCAGTTACCCTATACCTTGAGGTATAACCATAAGAGTCCTGTCGTCATTGCAAGCAAGGTGGAATCAGATTGGGTGGATATAACTAATACTAATTTAGGCCCATTCAATTTTGAGGAGCTATACTCAGAAACATTCACTAAGGATGTAGAAGGGAGGATTGAAAGAATAGTATAGTCTGGCTTGGCTCACATTATTGTATTTCCTTTGTCCATCGAATGCCCAGAATTAATCATGATAGCTGCAGGAGCTTACAATCCAGCTACCAGACAATGCATGGATTCATAGGACAATGTAATTATAGATCTAACTCCTCAGATGCTTTAACATATTTTTAGTGTCCCTAATCCAAAGAACCTGGTATAGTTGAATGAGGCAGATGCTTTAGAGGTATACAACAAACATAACGATGCCAACAAGGCTCATTTGAATAATAAGTGGTTGAGAGCGCAGAAGAAGTCCTTGACCAAGCTCTCAGATCAACCAAAGAGGGCATATTTTTACAAAGGATTATCAGACCTGATAATGATGTTGTCTAGGGTCTTTGGGAAGAGGGATGCATTTCATTTCAAGGAATGGATGTTTACCTTCATTTAGACAATCTTCAATGGCAAGCAATAGTTTGATTGGCCCATGATTGTCTCAGATACCATTCATGATCAGCTCACCAGAAGAAGGGAAACCAAGAGCTTTTTCATGACTTCTTATGTTATTTATGCAGCAGCCAGAGGAGGTATCTTTCCAGGTTTGAATAGAGTGGGAATATTGGGAAAAGCTGATGGACAAAAGAAGGTATGGAATCACTATGACCAGCTATCCCTATGAGTAGTTGATACACAATTTAGAAGGGTTAATGATGCATTCCTATATGTAGTAATTAACCAACTTAATGGAGATGCTGGATACAGATTGAGTCAAGAAGCCATGGCCATTATCATGGAATGGGGATGTTGGTACATCCAATACCCCAAGTTCACATATTTCAGGTTGGTTGGATATGAGGGTCATCCCCACTTACTTCCAAGGTGTTGCAGCAACAAGATGGTACTGATGGAGTTTGTCTATCAAGCTCTAGGGGTTAATGCCCAATTTGGGATGAAGCACAAAATAGGTTGTCATAAGTTTCCCATGCAATTGGGTGAATATTGCTGCCCACACCTTGTGGAAGCTAAGGTGGTTTGCAGTGAATTGATACATTTAAAGTTGGACTTGTATACTGCCCGAAAGTACTTTGACCCAAAGAAGAAAATGAATGCTTTGTTGGCTTTGATCTTTGAAAAAAATTTCTACCTATTAGAGGACTTCTGGAGTGATCTACAGGATGAATATGACCTCTGGAAAAGGAACTATGAGAGGTTTCCTATTTCACTCATGGTGGAGTTCAGGATCAAAGATGATATTCCTGATACATTGGTAGATGTCACATGAAGCATTGAACATTGGTACCAAAAGTTTGGATCTGGTAGATTGGGATAGTGAGGAGACCATAGATATCAAGAAAATAGGGAGACCAGTCCTAGATAGGAGTATCCATTGGGTTGTTCTAAGAACCAAAACTCCTGGGGCTCTAGCTCCTAAGAAGGGGAAGGGATACAAAAGAATCAAGAGGAAGTTGCCTCCCAAGGAGCCTTTGGAATTCCTCCCGCCTAATATTGAAGAGATTGAGCTTGAAGCATCAACTCAAGATGAATCAAGGGCATAGGAGGAGGATGCTCAAATAGGACCTATTGCTTCAACACCAATGATAGGAGAATCATCTACTCAAGTCCCTCCTATAGAGCAGCAAAGTAAAGAGATGCCTAAGGGGACTCTTCATGATATTACTAAATCATTAAAGGGAAAAGGAGCAGAGGTGGAGATTCATGATGTTGAAATAGACTCTAATGAGACTTTGTCAGAGAAGGATGCACAAGAAAATATTCCTCTAGAACAGGATCCTGAACATGTGCTGACAGAGGAGGATCAGTGGGCACTATTTGAGGAAGCAAAGAAGGCTTCAGATGATCAAGCATATGCAGCAGCAATGGAGAAGTAGAAGGTAGTTGATGCTAAGGCGCAAGCATATGCCTTACTTCAACAACAACAAATAGAAGCCAAGCAAAGAGCTGATGAACTGCAAAAACATCAAAGGAAAAAGGAGCAGGAGCTCATGACCAAGGAAGAAAATTACAAGCCTGAGATGGTGCAGAAGATTCATGAGCTTGAAGAGGAAAAAGCTAAGCAGCGAAGAGAAAGAGAAGCCCTTGTGGCTAAGATTAAAGTAATTTAAGAGGCTCATAAGAAGAAGGAAGAGGAAAAATGTATACAAAAGGAGAAAGATGTCGAGGAGCTTGCCAAATAACTACAAAAGGAAAAGGAAGCCTTAGATAGACTCAAAGTGCTAGAAGAAGAGAGGAACAAGCTGATTGAGGAGAAGAGATTCGAAGAGGAAAGATTGAAGAAGGAATAGGAAGATAAGAGTGTGCAAGAGTAAAAACACAAAGAAGAAGCTGAAAAGCTTCCACAAAAAGATGTAGAGGGAGAGCAACAGAATGTGCAAGAGGTTGACTCTCAACCTAAAGTTAATATGTTGCAGCCTTTATCATCTACTACTGTTGGTTCTTCTTCAACTATGATGGCCACTACTCCAAGTGCTCCTACTTGGTTAAAATTGGATCTTCAAAAGAGGCTGGTAACATCATCACATCCTCTTGATATGGAGGGTATGATGAAGGAGATTGAAAAGGAAAGGCCCAAGAAGAAGGCCAAGATTCTACATTCCACTAGACTTACTGAAAAAGGAGAAACCATTGTTGAATGTGCAATACCGGTGGTGGACAGGGATGTAGGAGTGATGCAGTTGACTGATTACCAGTTGGACACGGTTAATTTGGGGAGACCTACAAGAGATCAACAAATGAACTTGATTGATGTGGTAGCATCGTCTACTAAATCAAGAATGATGAAGGATAAACAAAGAAAGGATGAGCTTAAGGCTCAACTAGATCAATTGCATACTTTCTTGAAGAATGTTTTTGTTTTCTATTATGAGGTCACAACAAATTGCCACCATCAAGACACCAATTTTTCTTAGTAATAAAGTGGTGGATGATTTGGTGCAGGTAAGGAGTAATGTAGATGATGGATAGATGGATTGACAGGCTAAATCAGGAAATAGGTGAAGTGCTAATAGACAGTTTTGAGGTTCATAAGATGACAATGGAGTTGATAGAAGAGATGAAGCAACATGATAAAGACTTGGGAGAACATGAAGAGGAGTATAGAGGATATATCTAGAAGCTGAAAGAGATTAATAAATTTCCAAAGTCCACTCTTTTAGAATAGTCAATCCTTGAAGAGGATAACACAAATTTCTTGGGAAAGACCTCTAGCATAATCCAATTTAGATCAAAATTTTTTAATAAACATAAGGATGAAGTTCAACATTCTAGAAGGGATCTAAATGAACAAATTGATGAGTTAGAAGCAGTTATTGCTATTATAGTAAATGTTGATATACTAGTAAAGGATGGCCTACATTTAAGTCAATTAAAAGAGAAATGGAATGATAGAATTAAGGAGGATGTGCAAAGGGGAGATGTTGGAGAGGATCTGCTGTTGGACTGGTTAATGGATATTAAAGAAGAGGTGAGGGATGCTAGATAGGAGTTGACAAAGTTAAAAGACATGAGGGAGTTTGCTACTGCTAAACTAAAGAGAATCAAGTTTGAGGATAGTTGGATTGATGGGCCAGATTCAGGAATGTTTCAGCAAGTCTTCTCCAGTTATGATGAGTACACTTCAAAGCAAACTCCACATACATAACTGACAGTCCTATCTCCGCATGCATAACTGATAGTTCTATGAGTGCATGGCTTCTTTTATCTTCTCTTTTCTTCTCTCCAGTTTACTAAATGTTTAATGTAGGAACTCGAGATCAATTGATCTGAGTTTCCAGGGAAAATTCAAGTTCCTAAAAAGGTGGATCTCAACTTAAGATAGGAAAGAATTCATATTTTTGTACATCTATAAAACCCATGGGGTATTATATTGTAAGGGTCGGCTAATAAGAATAGAATTTGCCACCTAATATTAGGAGATAGAATTTTATAGCTTTACAGAGATACTTTGTTATGCTTTATTTACACTTGAATACAATTACAATTTTTTTTACACAATATGGTGTTAGAACTGAGTTTATTTGATAAGGTTAATGAATTATAGTCTCTCTATATGCTAGTGATTGTGTTGAAGCATAAGTGTTGCTTATGTGATGAAAGTCATTAGAAGAAACTAGATTTAAGGATTATTTTGTTAAATTATCCGTGGATTAAATTATTTAATGTCTGTTGATCTATGATCCTTCCAACAAATGCGAAGTTTTATTGTTTTAAATATTTGAAGTTGTATGATGTGTGATTGTGGTAGTTAAATTCAGCACCATAGATGCATACAATAGTGTGGATTGTTTATGTAAATTGCATCATTTAATGGTTTTCTTGAAATAGTGGAAGAAACATTCATTGCTGAATATATATGTCTAGATATTAGATAAATTTCATTCATGTTTCACTGATGTATGCCTTGATCTATCTTTTTCTTTTATTTAAAACCCTCTTTTCATTAAGAATAGTTCAATGAATCAGTCATCGCTTGCATTCCTTGTTACCAGCACAATCCCCTTGAATATTATAGTTGCATGGACCAATTAAATGATACCAGACAATTGAGAACCAACTACCAAGACCTTGGGAGATAGGCTACTATATGTTGTCTTTCTTTTTCAGGAGAAATAGAGTAGAAATATTATGTTTAAACGTTGTTTGTGTCATTTTCACCATCAACAGATCTGGCGCTAGAGGGAGGGCCTGAAGGAACAAGTTGGCTCGTATTGTGTCATTCTCACCTGAGAAATATAGGAGGATTCTCAGATCCTTTACCGATCCTGAACCATTACAAGATCTCCAAACCCCATTTTGACATAGACCCCATGCTCGTAGAATATTGATACCTACATTGCCACCACCGCTTACTCCACCTACACCACCACCAGTGCAACCTACATCACCACCGGTTAGGCCTGTGTCATCACCAACTCGGCCTATATCACCACCACCTGCTTAACCAATCCTACCCATGGCTTACTTTGTGAATAATCCCTCTCCATTAGGGACTATTCTGGGGGGAATCCATGATCTACCGCAGAACCCAGAAAAGTTTTGTCCCAACACATGCATGGCGAATCAAGAAGTGTTGAGGAGCATATAGAAGCATTCAAAGATGCTTGTACCCATGCTCAAGTTTCTCATCAGTACATGGTATGTAGATTGTTTCCTTATTGTTTAGGGGACATGGCATATAATTGGTATTTAAATCTGCCCCAGGGATCTATTATGGGTTGGACAAATTTAGAAAATGCTTTTATTAATCAATTCAGGGTCTATGTAGACCTTGCCATCTTGTATCACTAGTTTTCCACCATAAGAAAGGAACATCATGAGCCACTGCCTCTATTCAACACTAGATTCCATAGGATGTATCGTAGGCTACAAGATTATTACATAGTGGCTGAAAATATGGCCATTTAGGCATATTTAAGAGCTGTTGATCCCTTGATTGGCCTATTCTTGTAGAGAAATTATCAAGCCAATGAGATTGATGCTTTGTCTAAGGTTTATAATCTAGCCATCAAATTGCAACAACAAATAAGTCTACAATTAGGAGGTTTAGGAACAACTCTTCCTCCCATGAATTATCAGGTGCCTAACCCACCATTGTACAACACTGTTCTAGGGATGTCTTATTCCCAATATGGTTTAGTGTCTGAGTTACAAGCCCCACCTACTGTGCCCTTTTTCGGTAATGGCATGCAAGATTCCTTCCAACAACCTCAAAATCAACAACAACAAGCAGGAGGATCAACCCATGTTCATTCCCCATCCATAGTGTAGAATGTGCAAAATGAATAAACTATTCAACTGACTAGTGAGCTAGAGATTCTCAAGAAGACTCTATCTCAGATGTCTAATGACATGGCATAGCTTAGGAAAAACCCTCCCCACCACCAAAACTAGAATTATCAAAATTAGGGAGGTTACAACAATCAGGGGAGCTATTTCAATCAGAATGTAGATCAGAACACCAACCAGAACTTCCAGAATCAGAACTCCTCTAATCAAAATTACCAAAATCAGAACAAAGGATATAACAAGAGGTCCAACAACAACTATAGGTAGTGGAATACTGAACCTAACAATGGGGGAGTTTCCCATAATTATCAAATAGGTGAGGAGAGATCACATACTACTAATGTGGTTGATCTTAATTTTATGACTAATTGGTGTAGGCTACATGATACTATAGCACATTCCGACGTTAATTCCCCAGAAATGGAGAAAATTGTAAAGATTGCACAAGTTGATTCCCATCCTCCAGCAGAAAATTCCAATCAGGATAATGGGCCAGTCAGTACTGCTATGAATTATGAGACTATTGAAGAGAAATACCAATTTCCCATGCAAGGAGATAATGAGTCAGAGGAAGATGTGTATGATGCCCAAGCCTTTTAGTCCAAAGGTTGTCACTTTCTGAGAAATTAGAATAAGGGCCCATTTACTACATCTGCATCCCCAAACAACATGGTCCGATCAAACCAAAATGCAGATAATAACCCACCGCCACCAAAGGGACCATTTGACCTTCAGAATAGAGGCAATCCACCTCATTTTCCTAAGTATCAAGTGAGAAATGATTCAGAATTTGATTTTATTGCAAAACTATAGAGACAAAAGACATCATTGTCATTATTTGACATCATGAAGTGGTCCCCAGCTCAACGTGAAGTGGTAATGAAGGCCCTAGAGGAGACAGACTGCTTAAAGGGAAAATGTAAAGTGACTCCAGCAAAGGAAACTAATATAGCCATCTATAAATGTAAGACCAGTACCCCACCTTTCCTTTTAAGTTTAAGAATTTTTGGAAGGAATTTGCATAATTGTTTATTGGACTCTGGAGCATTGGGTAATGTTATTCCCTTTTCAATATGTAAGAAGTTAGGATTAAGTCCTATCCTGACCAATAAGAAAGTGATCCAATTAGACAAAACTGAGGTCAATGTTGTAGGTGAATTAAAGAACATGCATGTATATGTTGGATCAGATCCAAGGATCCAAACCTACATAGATATCCAAGTGGCTGACATCCCAGAGACATATGGTATGGTCCTAAGTCGAGAGCTAATGAAAAGTATTGGGGGATATTTTTCCTAGGATTTCTCTCACATGTGGCTACCCTGGAAGGGGGTACCAACATACATAAGGATTGAGAATGAACCAAGGATCAAGCATATGATTACAAAATATGATGCTTCAAATGAAGTAGCATATTTTGAGACTAAAATAGGAGTTTACAAACAAGAGGAAGTCCTTACTTTCTCTGTGATCATTCTTGAGGATACATTACCCCTAGAACATAGTGACCCAATGATCTACATCAACTAGCAGGTTCCAATAAGAAAATTTCAACAATATAGGTTGGTATTAGGTGGAGAAACTGATTTGAGTAGTTTGTTGCTTCCTAATTGGTGTAGGATTCATTATCACAATCATTCAGAGTTAACATGTCAATCATGCCTAGATATCCTAAGTCATATAGGCCAACCTCAGCAAGTGTGTCAAGAGAAACCCTAGACCCCCATCAATGAGTTTTCTTTTAAAGCTAAAGATTCTACCATTCTCACTTGGACTAGCCTTTCTCAAGAGGAAGGTTCCACACCGGTAGAACAAACTCAGGTTCTATGGTCTTAAATTTAGGGAGAAATTGAGGTGTCTTAGTTCCTTTTCAATACACCTACCCCAAATAATCTACCAATGCCCAAGGCATTGATGAATGATGAATTGGATTGCAGCTTGACCCAAGAAGTCATTTAGGAAGTAATTTTTGAGCAAGCTGAAAACATAGAAAAACCTTCAAGTGAGTCTTGCCCCAAGTCAATCTCTAAAGACCAGCAAAAGTTCGAGCTGCCACACATCCCAAGTAAGTCATCTCCTGTTGTCCCTAAAAAGAAAGAACTTCCAGCCAAAGACCAAATGTGGGCTCTTAAATTTGATGGTTCCAAATCCAAAGCAGGAAGTGGAGCAGGGATTGAACTAACCAACCTGAAAGGGAAGACTTACTTTGCTTCTTATAGATTGCAGTTTGGTTGTACAAACAACATGGCTGAGTATGAAGCACTTGCTTGTGGACTTATGTCTGCTCATAAGAAGAAGGTTACTGCTCTCATGGTCATAGGGGATTTTGAAGTGATTTTAAAATAGGTAAGTAGCCAGTATACATGTCATAACAAAAGATTGGTTGCATATAGCAACAAAGTTTGGAACGTAATTGAAGACTTCAATGCTTTCGAGATTACTCTGATCCCTAGAGAAGCTAATCAAATTGCAGATGCTCTTGCTGCTAGCACTTTGGAACCCATGCAAGACTCTAATCGAAAGATATTTTTAGTTGAATTAATCTCAGTCCCAGCTATTCCTAATAATGCTCGACATTTTCAAGTATTTGATGATGATCAACATATATTGGCCTTTTTGACAAGTTCAGATGTTTTTGAAGGGTAGATAATAGATGAATCTAAAAGAGATCTAGGAGATTGGGATCCGAAGAATGGTAGTGCAAAATGGATATTGGATTTAAAGAGCAATAATATTCTGAAAGGGATGGTAGCTTTGGAGAGAATATTTGACTCTGACCCACGAGCTCATCAAAGGGTGCCTACAGAGAGTGATGGAGGGAAATATGAATCTGTTAATTTGACTCACTCAGGCCCTGAAAGGAATGTTCTTATAGGAGAGACTTGTCCTTAGGAAATTAAGGACAAGATAGTTAAAGTTTTGGAGCAGAACATTGAAGCCATTGCTTGGAGTTATGATGATCTCAAAACTTTTGACACTTTGGTGATCACTCATACCATACCTCTCAAGCCAGAAGCCTAGCCTTTTCGTCAAAAGCAATGCCCGATCAATGCTTTAATTAAGCCCTTGATTCAGAAAGAGGTGCAAAAGCTCTTATCTACAAGACTAATCTTTTTGGTTAAACTTTCTACCTGGGTGGCAAATTTAGTTCCTATACACAAAAAGAATGGTGAAATCAGATTATGTGTTGATTTCAGGAATCTAAACAAAGCCTCTGAGAAAGATAATTATCCATTGCCTTCTCTTGATGAAGTATTACAAAAGGTTAATGGGTCTCAGATGATGTCATTCTTGGATGGTTATTCTAGGTACAATAAGGTCCTTGTCAGTCATGAGGATAGGATGAAGACCGCTTTCACTACCAAATGGGGCACATTTTCCTATAGGAGGACGCCTTTCGGTCTTAACAATGCTGGAGCTACCTTTCAGAGGGAAATGGATGTAGCCTTCAAAGATCTGATAGGAAAGTGTATACTATTTATGTTGACGATTTAACCATCTTCTCCAAGAATAGAGAAGACCATGCTATTGATCTGGAAAAGGTTCTCAAGAAATGTATAAGCTATGGTGTCTCTCCTAATCCAAAAAAGTGTGTGTTTGGAGTATTTGCAGGGAAACTGTTAGGTCACATCATATTAGAGGAAGGGATATCTATAGATCCTAATCGAGTGGAGGCTATCTTGAAATTGACAAGGCCAGGCAACAAGAAAGAAATGGAATCCTTCTTTGGGAGGATCAATTTTGTTAGAAAATTTATAACAGGGTTTGCGAAGATCGTCAAACCTCTTAATGAAATGATGAAGAAAGATGCAAAGATTGAGTGGAGTAATGAGGCTAAATCTTCTTTCTCACAGATTAAATAGTCTATATCTGAGGCACCTGGTTTGACAAGCCTAGATTATCTAAAACCTTTTAATATCTATTCTTTTGCTTCTAACCATTCATGTGCAGATGTGTTAACACAACGGAGAGGAGAGGGAGAGGAAAGACCTATTGCCTTTATGAGCTCTCCATTTAAGAATGCAAAAGTGAGATACCCACCATTGGAGAAACAAGCCTTCGCATTGGTACAAGTAGTAAAGAAGTTCATGCATTACATACTTCGAAGTCAAGTAATGGCCATAGTTCCAGATCCAGCTGTGAAGTCTCTTTTGATGCAGAGTGAGCTGGGAGAGCGAAGAGGAAAGTGGATGGAAATTCTACAAGAATTTGACTTAGAGATTCACCCGATGAAACTCGTTCGAGGGAAAGGTTTATCAAAAGCAATGGCAGATGTGGACAAAAAACATCACCTGTCAGCAGTATACTATCCAATCATTTACCAAGGATCCCTAGTATACATATTTTATTTTCTTCCTCCTCAATAATAGATGTCCAGAAGGAATGAATGCTACTCAAAGGAGAGCATTAAAGATGAAGAGTTCTCACTACATGCTTAAAGGGGGATTCATCTATAGAAAGAATTTTCAAGGGATTTACTTGCACTGTTTGGATCAGCAAGAGGCCAAGCATGCCATTTCTAAGTTTCATGGAAGGCATGGAACATGGCATGGGTTTGTTGATGCTTTGGCTCATCAAATTCTTAGATCAGGCTATTATTGGCCTTATGTTTTTCTGGATGCACATCAACATGTCAGAACTTGTCATGTGTGTCAAACTTCTGCACCCAGGGAAAGAAATACTACAATGCCTTTGCAACCACTGTATGAGGTAAGGCCATTTTCTCAATGGGCCCTCAATTTTGTAGGTGTTATTAATCCTAATTCTTCTGCAGGTCATAAATTCATGTTGACTGCAACTAACTATTGTACACACTGGAGTGAGGCTTAGCCCTACAAAAATAGCACCACAGAGGTGGTGATCAAATTTTTGACTGAGAACATCACAACCAGGTTTGGAGTTCCATTTGCTCTAGTATGTGATAATGGCCCTGCTTTTTCTTCTGTTGAATTCATTCAATGGGCATATGAACATAAAATTGTTTTGAAGTATTCATCCAATTACTACCCTAAGGGAAATGGAGTGGTTGAGTCCACCAAACAAAACTTGCTGGAAGTAATAAGAAAGTTGTTAGAGAACAATCCTAGGGACTGGCACACCCAGTAGAGATTTTCCCTATGGGCATATCGATCTCGAATCAAAGCAGCTCTAGGAAATTAACCTTTTAGGTTAGTCTATGGCCAAGACCCAATCTTCCCGATCCATTTACAAATACCTGTTCTTAAGTTTATGTAGGAATTTTACTCCAAGGATGATAGGATCGAAGTTAGATTACTTAATTTTCTCAACATGGAGGAGCAAAGATATGTTGCTTTGCAACAATTCTCTAAACATCAGGCTGTCGTCAAATGATGGTTTGACAAAAGAGCCAACATAAAATCCTTTAGGATATCAGATCTTGTATTACTATGGGATAAAGCTAGAGAAAGGAAGGGAGATCACCAGAAGTTTGATATACTTTGGTTAGGTCCTTATCAAGTGGCTGAAATACTAGGCGAGAACGCTTTTCATTTGAGTACCTTAACAGGAGAACCTATTCCATTGCCAGTTAATGGTCAGTTTCTCAAGCACTATTTTGGTTCGTGAAAGGTCTGATATTTTGAAGAGGAATGTATTTTACTATATCATATGTAATTAACTTTAAGTTTTTGTTTGTTCTTTCCTTTCTTTTGTTTGTTTTGTTTTGTCTTGTTCTGTTGGGGATCTTCATTTTTGTTCATCTCAAGAGAAGGAGTTGTTATTCAAAGTATGCTACTGGTACTGGGAGAGAAATTGGTTTAGGTATTTTCATCATCATCGTTTGAAAAAGGATTTCATTATAAACTTATGTTTTATGATCATTCTAATTTTGGTTTCAAAAGTTATTTAAGGATAAAAGATACATTGTGTATATCTTATGAATTATGATCAAAGATTTGTCACCAAACTAGATAACATCTACATGAGTAAATGCCTATTAGTTTTACAGTGGCTCTACCTTTGATTCAAGTGAAAAATCCGATTCCAAGACTATCATGAAATCCATTGTAGTTCTCAACCCACATGTCAGATCCATTGTATTTGAGTATTGAGGAAGGTGCATAAAAGATTTCCACAAGTGAAGTAAAGTTAAAAAAAGAGGATGAAAAGAAAGAAAGAAAAGGAAAGCTCAATATCAAGTGGGTAATCGAGTATCTCTATCAGGGCTATGGACACCTGGATGGCAGTAGAGAAATGCTTTGTGAGAACTAGAGGTATCTCCGTTGGGGCTATGGATGCCTGTCTGGCAGCAAAGCAATATCCAGGATTTTATTGCACGATAGTTAAAGGACTCAACCTATGTAGCTTGAATCTTAGGTATAGTTGTTCAAGAGAAGAGAAATTATCTATAAAGAATGATGCACAACATACACACACTCAGATTCAGAAATAACTCATGAGCACATATATCTGAGATTCCAACTCAACCTTATCTGATATATAATTGATCTTATTCAAATTAGCATGTTTTATAAGCCAAGTAGTTTTTGGGTGACTGAATTTTTATTGGGTGTCTTGAAAATGGGTAAACCATTTTCCCAGCCGAGTCACCATTTGTTATGCCTTGCATAACCACCCCATCTTTTTCCTTGGTCAAAATGGGTCCCCCTTTTGGTTTTTGTCCTTGGTTGTTTTTCAAACAAAGTTTGGAGTCTTTCTTTTTCAACACTTTTTTTATCTTTGGTTTGTTCTGTCGGAACCGAAACCGGAAATAAATCAGTTTTTGAATCTTCTTTCAAAGATTGATTCCATTCTCTGTCCTGACTATATTTTATTTGCCTTACAATTTTTTATTTGTCGGAGCCAGAGCCAGAGTGGAAGTTCACTCCGAAATTAATTCAAAGTTTCAAAACCAAATCTCGTTCTGCCTTCGCCTCCATTTTTTGGTATTTTGTTTTAACTTAGGTTTTTGTGTTAAGTTGTCTCATTTTAGTCTTCATGTTTTCTCTTGTCATTTTGTTTCAATTTCTTCTTTGTTGGCAGAACCAGAACCGGAACCGAATTAGAAATTTAGACAAGTTTCTAAATGATTTTTCATCCCAATTCCGCTCCCGCCATTTTTTATCGTTGACTTTACTGAAGTCGCACAACAGTAATGTGCTAGTTCCAGTACAGTTCTGACTCCACTTTACCACACTAATGGCATTAATTACATGTGCCATGTATGCGTGTAACTGCCAGTTTTTACCTTAATTAGGGATTAACTTGAAGTTATAATTATTGTTTGAAAGATCAAAGAGCGAAGTAGAGTTGTAGTGGAGCATTTGTGCGTGTGAATCAATCGAAAGAGAGACAATTGCGTATGGAATTGCTTCAAGGGATTAACCTATTTATTGGGCATTTTAGGAAACTAAAAAATGTCAGGAGTATTAGGAGAAGCTTCCCAAATGAATTGACATGCAAAAAATTCAAAGGCAGCCACTAAGCCTAAGAAGATTAAGCTGGAGCAATTACCCTATACCTTGAGGTATAACCATAGGAGTCCTGTTGTCATTGCAAGCAAGGTGGAATCAGATTGGGTAGATGTAACTGATACTAATTTAGGCCCATTCAATTTTGAGGAGCTATACTTGGAAACATTCACTGAGGATGTAATAGGGAGGACTGAAAGAATAGTTGAGTCTGGCTTGGCTCACATTACTATATTTCCATTCTCCATCCAATGCCCAGAATTAATCATGACAGTTGTAGGAACTTACAATCTGGCTACCAAACAATGCATGGATTCATAGGACAATGTAATTATAGATCTAACTCCTCAGATGTGTCAACATATGTTTAGTGTCCCTGATCCAATGAACCTGGTATAGTTGAATGAGGCAGATGCTTTAGAGGTATACAACAAACATAAGGAATCCAACAAGGCTCATTTGAACAATAAGTGGTTGAGAGTGCAGAAGAAGTCCCTGACCAAGCTCTCAGATCAACCAAAGAGGGCAGATTTTTCCAAAGAAGTATCGGACTTGATAATGATCTTGTCTAGGGTCTTTGGGAAGAGGGATGCATTTCTTTTCAAAGAATAGATGTTTCCCTTCATTCAGAAAATCTTCAATGGCAAGCAACAGTTTGATTGGCCCATGATTGTCTCAGATACCATTCATGATCGGCTCACTAGAATAAGGGAAACCAAGAGCTTTTTCATGACTTCTTATGTTATTTATGCAGCAGCCAAAGGAGGTATCTTTCCAAGTTTGAATAGAGCAGGAATATTGGGAGAAGCTGATGGACAAAAGAAGGTATGGAATCACTATGACCAGCTATCCCTACGGGTTGCTGAAACAAAATTTAGAAGGGTTAATGATGCATTCCTATATGTAGTCATTAACCAACTTAATGGAGATGTTGGATATAGATTGAGTCCAAAAGCCATGGCCATTATCATGGAATGGGGATGTTGGTACATCCAATACCCCAAGTTCACATATTTAAGGCTGGCTAGATTTGAGGGTCATCCCCACTTACTTCCAAGGTGTTGCAGCAATAGGATGGTACTGACAGAGTTTGTCTATCAAGCTCTGGGGGTTAATGCTTGATTTGGGATGAAGCAAAAAATAGGCTGTCATAAGTTTCCCATGCAATTGGGTGAATACATCTACCCACACCTTGTGGGAGCCAAGGTAGTTTGTAGTGAATTGATACATTTGAAGTTGGGCTTGTATACTGCCCGAAAGCACTTTGACCCAAAGAAGAAAATGAATGCTTTGTTGGCTTCGGTCTTTGCCAAGCATTTCAACCTATTAGAGGACTTCTGGAGTGATCTACAAGATGAATATGTCCTTAGGAAAAGGAACTATGAGAGGTTGCCTGTTTCACTCATGGTGGAGTTCGGGATCAAATATGATATTCTTGATGCATTGGTAGATGATGGAGCTTTGTTGGATCCATCATATGAAGCATTAAACTTTGGTACCAAAAGTTTGGATCTGGTAGATTGGGATAGTGAGGAGACCATAGATATCAAGCATATAGGGAGATCGGTCTTGGATAGGGATACAAGAGAATCAAGAGGAAGTTGCCTACCAAGGAGCCTTTGGAATTCCTCCCACCTGATATTGAAGAGATTGAGCTTCAAGCATCTACTCAAGATGAACTAGAGGCATAGGAGGAGGATGCTCAAATAGGACCCATTGCTTCAACACCAATGATAGGGGAATAATCTACTCAAGTCCCTCCTACAGAGTAGCAAAGTAAAGAGATGCCTATGGGGACTCTTCATGATATTGTTGAATCATTAAAGTGAAAAGGAGTAGAGGTGGAGATTCATGATGTTGAAACATACTCTGATCAGACCTTGTCAAAGAAGGATGCATAAGAAAATATGCCTCTAGAAGAGGATCCTGAACATGTACTGACAAAGGAGGATCAGTGGGCACTATTTGAGGAAGCAAAGAAGGCTTCGGATGATCAAGCACATCCAATAGGAATGGAGAAGCAGAAGGAAGTTGATGCTAAGGCACAAGCATATGGCTTACTTCAACAACAACAAATAGAAGCCAAGCAAAGAGCTGATGAACTGCAAAAAGAATGAACGCAAAAGAAACAAGAGCTCAGGACCAAGGAAGTAAATGACAACCTTGAGCTGGTGTAGAAGATCATGAGCTTGAAGAAGAAAAAGCTAAGTAGTGAAGAGAAAGAGAAGCCCTTGTGGCTAAGATTAAAGTAATTGAAGAGTCTCATAAGAAGAAGGAATAGGCAGAATGTATACAAAAGGAGAAAGATGTTGAGGAGCTTTCCAAACAAATACAAAAGGAAAAGGAAGCCTCAGACAGACACAAAGTATTAGAAGAAGAGAGGAACAAGCTGATTGAGGAGAAGAGATTAGAAGAGGAAAGATTAAAGAAGGAAAAAGAAGATAAGAGGGTGCAAGAGCAGAAAGACAAAGAAGAAGCTAAAAAGCTTGCACAAAAAGATGTAGAGGGAGAGCAAAAAAATGTGCAAGAGGTTGATTATAAACCTAAAGTTAATATGCTACAACCTTTATTATCTACTACTGCTACATCTTCTTCAACTATGATGGCCACTACTCCAAGTGCTCCTACTTGGTTAAAATTGGATCTTCAAAAGAGGTCGGTAACATCATCACAACCTCTTGATTGGGAGGGTATGATGAAGGAGATTGAAAAGGAAAGGCCTAGGAAGAAGGCCAAGATTCTACATTCCACTAGACTTACTGAAAAAGGAGAAATCATTGCTGAATATGCAATACTGGTGGTGGACAAGGATGTAGGAGAGATGCAGCTGACTGATTACTAGTTGGTCATGGTTAATTTGGGGAGACCTACTAGAGATCAACAAATGAACTTGATTTATGTGGTAGGATCATCTACTAGATCAAGAATGATGAAGGATAAACAAAGAAAGGATGAGCTTAAGGCTCAACTAGATCAATTGCATACTTTCTTGAAGAATGTTTCTGCTTCGAGGTCACAACAAATTGCCAACATTGAGACACCATTATTTGGTGCAGGTAAGGAGAAAGGAAGAGATGATGGATAGATGGATTGATAGGCTAAATCAGGAAATATGTGAAGTGCTAATAGACAGTTTTGAGGTTCATAAGATGACAATGGAGTTGATAGAAGAGATGAAGCAACATGCTAAAGAGTTGGGAGAACAAGAAGAGGAGTACAGAGGATATATCTAGAAGCTGAAAGAGATTAATAAATTGCCAAAGTCCACTCTTTTAGAACAGCCAATCCTTGAAGAGGATAACATAGATTTCTTGGAAAAGACCTCTAGCATAATCCGTTTTAGATCAGACTTTTTGTATAAACATAAGGATGAAGTTCAGGATTCTAGTGGGGATCTAAATGAATAGATTGATGAGTTAGAAGCATTTATTGCTATTATAGTAAATGTGTATATGCCGGAAAAGGATGGCCTACCTTTAAGTCAATTAAAAGAGAAATGGAATGATAGACTTAAGGAGGATGTGCAAAATGGAGATGTTGGAGAGGATATTCTATTGGACTGGTTAATGGATATTAAAGAAGAGGTGAGGGCTGCTAGATGAGAGTTGACAAAGTTAAAAGGCATGAGAGAGTTTGTTGCTGCTGAACTGAAGAGAATCAAGTTCAAGGATAGTTGGATTGATGGGCCAGATTTAGACATGCTTCAACAAGTCTTCTCTAGTTATGATGAGTACAATTCAGAGCAAACTCCACATACATAACTAATAGTCCTATCTCCACATGCATAACCGATAGTTCTATGAGCGCATGGCTTCTTTTCTATTCTCTTTTCTTCTCTCCAGTTTACTAAATGTTTAATGTAGGAACTCGAGATCAATTGATTTGAGTTTCCAAGGAAAATTCAAGTTCCTGAAAAGGTGGATCTCAACTTAAGATAGGGAAGACTTCATATTTTTGTACATCTATAAATACCCATGGGGTATCATATTGTAAGGGTCGGCTAATAAGAATAGAATTGGCCACCTAATAGTAGGAGATAGAATTTTATAGCTTTACAAAGATACTTTGTTATGATTTATTTACAGCTGAAAACAATTACAGTTTTTTTTACGCAATATGGTGTTAGAACTGAGTTTATTCGATAAGGTTAATGAATTATAGTCTATCTGTATGCCAGTGATTGTGCTGAAGCATAAGTGTTTCTTATGTGATGAAATTCATTAGAAGAAACCAGATTTAAGGATTATTTCATTAAATTATCTATGGATTAAATTATTGAAATTTTGTTGATCTATGATCTTTGCAATGAATGAGAAGTTTTGTTGTTTCCAATATTTTAAGTTTTAGGATGTGTGATTGTGATAATTAAATCAAGCACCATGTAATAGTATGGATTGTTTCTGTAAATTGCATCATGTTATGGTTTTCTTAAAATAGTGGAAGAAACATTCGTTGATAAAGATATATGTCTGGATATTAGATAAATTTCATTCATGTTTCACTGATGTATGCCTTGATCTATCTTTTTCTTTTATTTAAAACTGTCTTTTCATTAAGAACAGTCCAATGAATTATTTATCACTTGCATTTCTCATTACTAGCACAGGCCCCTTGAATATTACAGTTGCATGGACCAATTGAGTGACACCAGATAATTGAGCACCAACTACTAGGACCCTGGGAGTTAGGCTACTATATGTTGTCTTTCTTTTTTAGGATAAATAGAGTAGAAATATTCTTTTTAAACGTTGTTTGTGTCATTTTCACCATCAACACGCTCCTCTCTATATCTCTTTCTATGCATATCTCTATAGACCTCTATCTCCCTTTCACTCCTCTCTCTATCTCTCTCTATCTCTTTCTATCTCTTTCTATCCATACCTTTTTCTACCTGTATACCATTATCTCTCTATCTCTTTCCATATCCCTCTTTATATCATAATCTCTCTCTCCCTCTCTCCTCTACCTATCTCTCTCTCTCTCCCTCCTCTTCCCTCTCTCTCCCTCCTCTTCCCTCTCTCTCCTTCCCCTTCTCTATCTCCATCTTTATCTATATATCTATATCTCTCCTTACCCCTCTCTCTCTCACACACTCTTATCCCCTCTACCTCTCCCCCATTCTATCCCTATCCCTCCATCTCTCTCCATATTTCAAATGCAGCATGAGCCTATTTTTAAATGGAACCTAATTATCTTCTTGATTGAGAGGTTTTGTTCTAGTTATGTTTGGATCCCTCTCAGTGGATGCATAGTTGATTTGAAGTAATTACTTCTCCATTGAGATCTTTGTCGCACAAACCAAAATCATTTTCTAAATGACCAACCAATTGACCCCATGTATTGCACTAATGTATGCAAAAAAAAAGAAACCAAAATTTACCCTAATTGACCTTTTTTTTAGACTGCAAGAATCAGTTGGGTATTCGTCCCCCTATAAATTGCAGTGTGGCTGGTAAAAAAATTTCACGTGACCAATGGTGCTAGCTCGACACACCCTCTAGTACCATGGGGATGGTGGGGAGACAAGACCTTGTGACCTCTTAGCTACAATAAATTTTTTTAGCCAATCGAGCTAGGCCCACCGCCCCTACCCTATTTGACCTTCAATACCTCTTCGGCGTACCCATTGCACACCAAGGTGCAATTTCTAGTTTTAATAATGATTGTAAAGTTATTATTGACATTTGAAAAGTATAATATTTAAGTAGTGTATTTTGTTTTATTGTTCATCACATTTAATTATGTCGTTATTATATTTTTGGAAATATTATTGACTATTGAAAAGTATAATATTTAAGTAGTGTATTTTATTTCATTGTTCATCACATTTAATTATGTAGTTATCATTTTTGTGGAAATATGAGAGCTTTGATATCAAGTCCATGACTAGAAATTAAATTTTAAGTTTTCTCTTTTTGACATTTCAAAGCGTGAGCAATGAATGCCAATGGTAAAAAAAATTACAATTCTTAAAGTAAGATAATTATTGATCATTTTTATTAATGATGATGTGTAAAATTATTATTGTGTGTTGAAAAGTATAATGCTTAAGTAGTGTATCTTTCTTTTCCTTTCATCACATTACATTTATTTTTTAAGGAAGATTTTAGTTTAATTGGTTAAACACAAGTACTGAGGATGATGATATGTAATAAAAAAAACCATCTACCAATGTTCCACACATGAGTGACTTTGACATAATTATAAATGTAAAATACTTTAATCCCACATCCTGTTAAAATGAAAGAAAGAATGAACCCCATAACTGCCACTGATAAAATAATAAATCTATTGAAAAATACTAGTGCCAATGTTTTTAAATTAAATGGGAGCATTGGAATAGGATTATAAAGTACTCAAAAAATAATCTATAAGATTATAGATAGACAAAATTTACCAATTAACTGCTACAACCATAGGTTTTGTCAAACATATTAAATTTTTATTCTCTAAACTCCTTGCCAATGTAGTTGGTGTCAAAACTATTTTTATTAATTAATATTTTATTATTACTCATTATACTATTTATATTAAAATAAAATAAAATAAAATATTAATAGTTGAAATCTTAAAATACACACAACTAAAATAATTGTAAACTAAATGAAGTAGGTTGGACCAGTTTTGGCTTGCATCATACACTCGTTGAGATAGACATCAAAATCAGTTTTTGTAGTTTTATTATGTGATGCTATAGAATTCCATCATTCCAACTTTTTATTAGTATGTTTAAGATACAATTTAGCTAAATCAGTCATTGTTTTAAATATTTTAAACAAAATTTAATAATAAAATAATCAAAAGAAAACATTAAGCAAAGATTATAAATAGAAGAAAAAATGAAAAAAAAGGCACATGCCAAATTGAAGGTGAAGGTTGGGGAATGAATGGTCAAGTTCTCCAAGTGGTAATATTTGTTTTGAAAATTTTATGAAAGAAAGATCTTTTTAAAACTCTATTTTTTTTATAATCAATTAATTTGTGTGTAAATTTAAAATATGATTACATAATTTTTTATAAAGAAAATGAAATTAAATATAAATTTTAATTTATTTATTTATTAGAAAAAACTAGAAATAAGTTTTCATAAATTTAATTTAGATTTACCTCGTTTAAATTTTCATTTAGATTTAATAGTTTAATTTTTTGTTTAGATTTAATAATTTTAATTTTATTTAGATTTAATAGTTTAAATTTTATTTAAATTAAATAACTTAAATTTTATTAAGATTTAACAGTTTAAGTTGTTTTTTTAATGTAGAAAATATTATATATATATATATATATATATTAGTTGTTTTTTAAATTTTTTTACATCATATACATTAAATTTTAAATTAAATTTTAATTTATATTTTTTTAGTTTAAAAATGATTTCAAAAATAATTGATGTATGTATGTATGTGTGTGTAAGGGTGCTACCTATTAAATAGGCAACTTGTTTACATAGACTATGATCTACATAAAGGGTCACAAATCCTTACATAGTCCATGGACCTTAAAAATATAAAACTTTAAATTTTTCTTTTAAATTTTAATTTATTTTTAAATAAAACTTTAAATAATATATAAGTTATTTATAGTTTTAGTATTTAAAAGTTTATGATTGAGGGAAAAATAGGTTTTGAAGGGGTCCCATAATCCTTGAATCAAAATCAAGGACCACAATTCACAAACCATAGAACAACAACTAAAAGAACAACAAGAAGCTAACCAATTACTAACATTTTCCTCTCAATCCTCACCTTATTAACCTTGGGATGAAAATTTGAAACCAATTTAAGATCTCTCTTCTTTCTTTGAATGCCCCTCCAAAAGACATGCCATCCAAATTTTAGTATTTAGAAGTTATTTAATATAGATTTTAGTAATATTTTTCTTATTATATATACGTAAGTTTATTATTATATAATGAGAAATTGATAAATTATTTAAAAATATATAGAACTTTAAGAAAAAAATTAATAAATTTATTAAAAAAAATTAATAAAAGAAAAATATAAAATTATTAGAGGAATAATAATTAATTTATCTTTTAAAATAATGTTGTTTGGATTATTGATTATAATTAGTTTAATAAATAAAATAAAATCATTTTATAGAATACATTTTCTAAATTTGTAATAAAAGATTTGAATCTAAAATTTATAAATGCATATCTAATTAGCTATAACTATTTTTTATGGAAAATCTTGATACTTCAAATTAAATTACTAATTGTAAGAGAAGGGGGATTCGCTACTCACGAGTTCTCTTCACTCGGAGACCGTCATGGGGCGAACTAGCCTAAACTACCTCAATGGACAAGGGAGAGAGTTCTAGAACCAAAAAGAGCAGGTCACAGAGATTCTTAGGACAAACTGTCAAGCTCTCGGCCTAAGGATGTCAGCGCAGAATGTAGACAACAGCGCGGAGCGCTGGCATCCCCGAGGCGCATTGGCATCTCATACAGATCAGAGAGCGATTTTATCTTAGAAAACAACAAAGTGAATACTACTCTAATTGCTGAGAACTTCTGGGAAGTGATAAACTAATAGAATGTGATAGAAGTAGAATGAAGTAACATAGAAATGATAAAGACAAGGAGAATAAAGGAAAGGAAATGCTTACAACCGTGTGATTGATGAAGCCTCCAGCTTGTGAACGTCTTCAATACCTTCACACAAGAGAGAGAGGGAGAGAGAGAATGTTGGGCTGTATAGGGGTTTGCCTCAATCAAACCCCCATTTTGGTGTTCCCACCTCCACGGACAACTAGATAGATAGAAAAGTATGAAATGAAGTAGAGAACACAAAATCACTACAAAACAGTGTTATGATACTCAACCAAATAATAGAGGAGAGGAGTGCAAGTTTACCACATCCGCGCAAAGCGCTCAAGGCTAGTGGGGGAGAAAATGAGAGGAAATCAAGCCTTTGTTGTCATGGTGTTTCGTTCCACACTTGCTCTACTGAAGTGATGGAGTGTTGATGTTGCTGCTGTGAAGTGTAAAGTGTTGCTTGAGATGGTGAAGAAGTTGCTTGGAGCTTGTGAAGGGATATGAGATAGAAAGGAGAGCTAGAAAGGATGGAGAGGTCCAAAGATCCAAGAGATACAAGAGGTCAAAAATGGAAGGAGGAATAGTGAATATGAAGGAAAGAGGGGAGAAAATGGCCATATTCAGGTCGGTCAACCGAAGAAGGCATTACAAATCGACTCCCAATGGGAATGGTAGTGCCACTATGGGCTCAAGATGTGGGAATCTGTCAGGGACATAAGTGCACCATGCATATGTCTATGTGTTGCACGAGCATCCTAGACATAAACACTTCTACCGATGCTCAAAATAGGCGCCAAGTGGAATGAAGGTAGCAGGCTTAGGTGGAATTTTTCCCTCGGATTTGGTTTTCTAAAGTGTAAGGGTCAAAAGGGAATTTGCATTAGGGGTGCAAATTCATGCTGATACATTTTTTGCCCATTTTAGCGAGCATGAATACTGATGAGTTCTTGGGTAAAGTAGAGTGACGAAGTAATAGGGTTAGAAATGTATAATTGAACTATCGTGGAAGCAAAATGCGATCTGGAAAACTTGAAAGTGAAGGACAAGAAAAGGACTTCATAACTCTGCGGAACTATGAAGCTAAAGAAAGAAAGTGCCTTATAGACCCGTAGACCTGCAAGGAAGGTATCCTACAAGCACTCTCACATGAAGGAAACCAAGAAAGCACCTTATAGACTTGCAGACCTGCAAGGAAGGTATCCTCCAAGAACTCTCACATGAAGGAGACTAAGAAAGTGCCTTATAGACCCGCAGACCTACAAGGAAGGTATCCTCCAAGAACTCTCACATGAAGGAAACCAAGAAAACACCTTACAGATCTGCATACCTACAAGGAAGGTATCCTCCAAGAACTCTCACATGAAAGAATCCAGGAAAGCACCTTACAGACCCATAGACCTGCAAGGAAGGTATCCTCCAAGAACTCTCACATGAAGGAAACCAGGAAAGAACCTTACAGACCCACATACCTGCAAGGAAGGTATTGTGATAATGAAAAATCTAATAATCTAAGTTCATGCAAAACAAAGTAGAATGCAAGAAAATCAAATAACACCTAACACCTCAATGATTAGTCTAGTTGGATTAAAAACAAAGAAAGATGAAAAAAAAACTGATTATACCTTTTTTTGAATCGATCCTTTGGTTGGCCCTTGATGATATTGTTGATATGTGCTCCTTATATGATAAACATGCAATGATGGAGGTAGATGAATGATTAATGGAGGTGGGTGAAAGAAATGATGAACACTAAGATGCAAAATGCAATACTAAGAGGCTGCAATAAATGGTTAAAATGACTTGAAAGGCTTGAGAGCATAAGTTTGGTATGAATGCACTAACTCTCTCAATTAATGAGAAGAGGGGGGTATTTATAGAAGAAATTGAATTCTCTAGAAGATTCAACGGTCAAGATTGAGCCACCATGGCCAAGATGGATGGCTATGGTGAGTTGATGACTCACAATCCCTCACATCTTTCCATGTGGCAAGAAGTGTCCAAAGGACAAGGTGAGATGGAAAGGGTACAAGTGACATGGAAAAGACCATGTGGTCCCAAGGTACTTGCAAGTACCTTGGGATGAGAAATGATCTCCATAAAAAGTAATCCCTTGTCCCCAAGTGGGGCTAAAAGTGACAGGTGAGGACTTTTAGAAAGTTCACTCTTGTCACCATGGGAATTGGAGATGGCCTTGGAGGACTAAAAGCGAATTTTTAATCCACTTTTTGGAAGAGACCAAAGGGTAAAACAAGATTCCCCTAAAAGGGGTCTTTGTCCTATGGGTACGATGTGACATATGAGATGTCATGGGGAAGACAAATGCATGGGGGGAATAAGTGTAAGTTTTTAATTCACATGGGGAAGAGGTCAACCCAAAAAAGGTAAGTACCAAGACAGGTTGACCTAAGGACATGTTAGAAAAGGTGAGTGATTAGGATTAGGATTGTGCAAACATGTGATTAGGATAATTAATGATGATTAGAGGCAAGTGGAGAGACATGGAGGATGTGACATTAATCCTAATTAGGGATATACACATCTTAATGAAGGATGAATTAAATTAACCTTGATTAGTGAAAGGGTTATGGAGGATGGGACAATGAGAGAGAAAGAATGAATTAAAAATTGAAAAGGATAATTGACTAAATTAAATAAATTGATTTATTTATTTAATTTAGAGAGGAAATGGTAAAGGATAAAGTATTTATTTAAATACTTTTGGGAACCTTAGGGAAAGGGGATAATATTAACTAAATGTTTCATTTAATTAATATAGATGGATTAGAAGAATAAATGGTAGGATTATGACCATATGGAAGTGGTCAAATTTGGATGTCTACATTTTCCCCCTCTTTGAGATGGTGTTACGAGGTAGCATCATTTCAAAGAAAATTTAAATATAGCAACTAGAAGAAGATGCTTAGATTAAAGAAGATGACCCAGTCTTTCGAGGAGTGACTAGGAGGAAAGATGATGGGAGTAAAGAAGAAGATTAGGGATTAGGATGCCCCCTCAAGAGGATAGGCAGGTTTAAGAGAACATGGGTGTGCTCTTGAAATGGATGAGATGATGCAAGGGTAGATGGGGAAGATGATGAAATGTGATGGATGAGAGAGGATGATGATATGAAGAGATAAAGGCGAGCACAAATGGATTCGAAGACAAATATGATGTTGCCCCAGTCAAGCTACAAGCCAAGATGGACTGATGGTCAATGGAGTGTTGTTGATAAGGGAAGGATACAACCCAAAACAACACAAGGATAAGGAAGGATACATCTTGATGAGAGTGTTGTTTATGAGGGAAGGATATATCCCAAAAAAACAAAAGGATAGGGAAGGATCCATCTTGCTGATGATGATAGTGTTGTTGATGAGGAAGGATACATCCCAAAATAACACAAAAGGAGAGGGAAAGATATCCCCGGATGATGATAATGATGATGATGATGATTGGGTCAAGGCTTGCAACAAGGTTGGGAACAAGTCCAAGGATGTGATTAGATGATTTGTGCTAGATTGGATGGATTAGGATTGGATAGAAATGTGAGATGGTTAAAATGAATGAAGATGATAGAGGGAAAGAATGCAATGCAATGCAATTTGCCATTTTTAGAGCACTAATTTTTGCTATAGCATAAGACACCAGGCACCATGGTATGTAGAACCAAGGTGGATTAGTATCTAATGCATACACGAACATAACAAACAAGAAGGCTATCCCAACACCCCAAAGTCACAATGACTTTGGTTAGGCTAGGTATTGGGATAACCACAAGCACAGAAGGATTCCCAAGTGTAACACAAGACCTCAGGGGTCTTGGTGGGTACTACATGGGTCAACCAAGAAGATAAAAATAAATAAAAATATCAATATATGCCCCTATGTTAACCAGTTAGAAAACACCATAATATGATAGATCATGGTGTCCTTGACAAGTGATGATAGGGAGATCAAATGATAAAAAAAAATGTCAAAAGCATCAAAAGATCACAATCAAATTTCAAACGTCCTTTGCCACAAGATCCAAAGGATGGATGGGATTGATGTAGACTGTTAGGAAGGATACATCCTATTGAGACCACAGATGGAGGATAGATTGGTTGATCGACATGACATAGGATATCTGAAACCGATTGAATCTAATGATACTAATGACCATTATTTGGGAGGTACCAGTGATGATAGGGACATACTTGACGACACAATAATATGACAAGACATAAGGAAAAAAGACACAAGATTGACACACCCTAAAGACCTAGGGACTTGAGGGTTGATCAAAGATCAACCTTGCCTACATGAAAGTGCAGAGCCCTCGTAGTTCAATAAAAGACCATGGATAAAAGTGGAAAGAGGATAATGGAGACCACAATGTACGACATAGATTGGCCAAATTCCCTGGGGGTAGATCAAATGATTAACCTTGCCTATGTGAAAATGCAGGGGAAATATAGTTTGACACAAGGCCAAAGACATACGATGGAAGATGACAAGATAGAAAAAATACAAAACCTCAGGGGTGGATCAAATGATCTACCTTGCCTATGTGAAAGAGCAAGGGGAAACGTAGTTCGACAAAGACCAACGAAAGATAATGGATAAGGGATGATGAGATGACCATGATAAGGAGATATGATGATGGAGCTGATATGATGAGCCAGGATAGGTGGTGTGAATGGGATGATCGATATGCAGAAGATGAAGCTCATGGATGGGATAGTTATATAAATCAATGAAAGATGAAGTGGGAGCATGATACGATGGATAGATGAGTGACAAAAAGTGATCAAATAGTAGGAATATGTAGGAGTGGTGATACTAAGATGAATGGAATTGGATTACATGGAGGTAGCCTATAGCTAGATACCAATGACAAGGGATTATGAGATGGAACGAAAAAGAGAGGGAAATGGATGGATTGATAAAGATGGGGAAATGGAAAGATGTGAGGATGAATGGATAGAGGGATAAGGATTGGGAAAGATTTATAGGAATATGGATGGGATGTTTAGATAGATGGATGGGGAGATAAGGATGAAAGGATGGAAAAGGATGAGTGAATGAGAGTATAAGAAGATAAGGATTTGGTAGATGGAAGGGATTACTAGATGGATAAATGGATGGGGAGATAATAATGGGAAGGATGGGGAGATGGGAAGGACTACTTGGAGGGATGGATGGATGATGTCTCCAGGGACTTTATCAAAAATAAGGAGATGCCCCCACTCTAGATGTGTCATTCTTGATGAGGTAAGGGGGGTAGTAGGATGGGTGGATAAGGGAGTGAGATGGACATAGATAAGAGATATGGGTAATGAAGGGATATGGTGCTGGCATGGGGGATGGATGATGAAGATAGATGGATGTAGATAATATGCATGGATAAAAAAGTATATGGGGAGGATAAGGAATATGATAGTGTATGGATGAGGGGAATATATGCCAAGAGGTGTCCAAAGCATGTATATATGTTTTCCCCTATCTAGGTCAAGATCACGAGGAAGATGGAGGAACTAGAGACAAATGGGATATGATGGGTAGGATGTGGAAGATAGGCAGATGTAGGAGATGGAGGAAAGGAGTGCGTAGGTGGAAGATGCCCCCAATTATGGAAGTAGACTGGATGGGGGATTGATGCATGATTCATGTTTGCTAGGTTTTCATCATGGTACTTATCCAAGGTGCTTGTTTTCCTTTTTCTTTATTGTTTTTCTTTTTCTCATTTTTGATTTTTTATCTTTTTGGACTAGGATGTCGATGGAGTTGGATAAGGATAGGGATGAATGGATAAATGGATTTAGAAGACATATGATAAAGTAGATGGATGAAGGACTCAAGCATCAAGTTCCATATGATGTAAAAAGTTCCCATGTGTAAAGTGACCATTGGATGTTGGTACAACCTTATTAGGATGGATGAATTATGCAAGGGAACGGATCAAAGGGATTTGATGGGGGAGATATGGGGAATAGTAGATGGGGTGTTGGAAAGTGTATGAATGGAATGCTGGAGTGGATTTTTGATGGGGAAAGGTGTTCAGGACCAACATTGGCACATGTGGTGGATGTGAAATGCTAGGAGGGTTGATGGATGGAAAATGTCATGATAATGGAGGCATTGGGATAGTGAATTTTGGGACATAAGGGCCCAAAACAGATTTGGGATGTGAAGGATGAAAATGATTAGCTTTGGGATTAGCAACTTTGGATGTCATTATAGATTTTTCATTTGAAGATATGACATCTTTCTTGTTGGGAATCCAAATGGTTTGTTTTTTTCTTTGGTGGGCCTTTGTGGCTGTTTGGATTGATTTGGCTTTTGGATTTGATTTTTATTTTTATCAACATGTCTTTTGAAGGGTTCATGAGGAGCTTTTGATTCATGTGGACATCTGGATATATAAATTTTTGCTTCAGCATACAAAGTTCTTGTAGTAGCAATGGCAAGAGGCGATGGATGATACAAAGAGGATGCAAATGGAGTGATAGAGGTAGGCTTTTGATGATGATGTGTAGATGGAGGATGTGAGATAACATGCAAGGTGGGGGGTGCCTTTGTTGATCCTGATTAGGAGTTATGAAATTATAATTTCTATTTTATGCATTGGGGATATGTGATTTTGGGATATAAGGACTCAAAATAGACTGTGTATATGGAGGATGTGTGAAGTTTGGTGGAGGGATATAAGGACCCAAAGTAGATGCAATGGATGGTGGATGAATGATGGTGGATGGAGATACATAAGGACCCAAAATGGACTTAGAGGATGAAGGAGGAAGATGGATGGTTCTTTTGTGGTAATACGATGGAGGAGGAGGGATGGCAACAAAATATTTAGTGGAATGGTGGGAAGTGCCTCTGATTCCTTTGGAAGAGGCTCGCCTAGGGTGTATGGAGGTTGTACCAAAATTTTTGGATTGTAATTATTGGGAGATGTATCCAAGACATTGTATGCCTAGATGTTCTTTGATTTGGATGGGCTCTAAAGTACCTTTCTCATGAAGGCCTAAACCTTTTCCTTGATAGTTCATGCTCTTGAGCATGTGATCTATGGTAGGATGATTATTCTTTGGAAGCATGATGTGAGTCCATTAGTAGGTGGAGGAGGAAGAGTGGTGCATATAATTCATTTTTCTTCCACAAGGAGACCACCATGGATGAGTGTAATGTTACCAAGGTAATACAAAAGTGGTGTTGGGATGACAAGGCTAGGTAGCGATGGAGGATCATGCGATGGAGATGAGGGGATAGAAACATCCTAATTAGGAGGAATGAGTGATAAGGGATCAAGAGACGGATTAGGTGGTATGGAAAGATCTAGATTTATGGTAGTGGATGATAAGGGATCATAAGATGGGGTGATTGGATCTTGAGTGTGAAGGGGATCATGGGATAGAGCAAACAAGCTAGTGTGATCTTGAGATGGAGTAGATAGGAAGGTAGAATTAGGATTCAGGTGAGGAAAGGAATCATGAGATGGGATGGATGGGGACTATGACCTTGGGATGAAGTGGATGGGATGGTAGGATATGGATTTTGAGGAGGGGCTATGCTTGTATGCTTAGGATGAAGCTCTTGGCATGACTCATCTTGTATGGAGGAGTGTTGGGGGGACTCTTGAAGTGGGGAAGATGGAAGAACAAAGGATTCATGTAGTTCAGTAATATTAGGACTAGGAGGAGGGGATTGGATGTCTTCATTGGATTGGGTAGATCTAGCAGTAGAAGATGGGGATTCAATGTATTCGATGGGTTCGACAGGCTCAACCATTTGGATGGTGTTAGGAATGGTAATGGGAGTGATAGGTGTAGGATGGAGGAGTTCCTCATGACTAGTGACTATACATGATAGAGTGTGAGGGCATGGTGTCTCTTCTTTCATGAGTCCTTGGGTGACATTTGGAAGGCATGTAGGATTAGGTGGGGTGGCGGGAATGGATGGAAGTTGGATAGAGGACTAGGATTATGGATTGGTGGATTATGATTAGATGTGGGGATGGGATTGGATGGAGGATTAGGGTTAGGGATTTAAGGATTAGATGAGTGGATGGGTGGTTTAGGATTATATGTAGAACTAGGAGGAGATGGAGGATTAGGATTATATGAGTGGATGGGATTGGATGGAGGACTATGAGGAGATGGAGGATTAGGGTTAGGGATTGGAGGATTAGATGAGTGGATGCGTGGATTAGGATTATGATTAGAGGAATGAATGGGACTAGATGGGTTATGATTAGATGGAGGATTAATATATAATGTGGTGAATGGGGGAGTGATGCAAGGGGATGTGGATGATGAATGAAGATAGGAGGATGCAGATAGTGGATTAGGTTAGGAAGATTGGGATGGTGGGTGATAGTAGGAAGATGTGGATGATGGATTAAGATGGGGAGATGTGGGTGGTAGATTCTTCTAGGAGGATATGGATGGAGGATTAGGACAACAATATGTGGCAGCTGGATTAAGGTAGGGATATTGAGATGGTGGATTGTGATAGGAAGGTGTGAATGTTGGATTAGAAGAGGAGGATTGAGGTGGTGGACTACCATAGGAAGACATGTATGGTGGGTTGGCATAGAAGGATATGGATGTTGGATTAGGATAAGAAGATTGAGATGGTGGATTAGGATAAGAGTTATATTGGGATGGTGGATTATGATGCGTGAGTGTTGGATTAGGATGGTAAGATTGGGATTTTTGATGATGATAAGGATAGGAGGATATGGATGCTGGATAGGATAGAGGTTGAGAGGGAGGACATAATGAATATGTCAATGGTGAGGATGTTGGATATCCCTTGTCAAGGGTAAGGATAGTTATTAGATGCGGATGAAGACATGGGGGGATAGTTCGGAGAATTAGTTGGATTTTGGGGGGAGATTGGATAAAGCTTGCTAGCAATGATAGCATCAAGGGGATCTATATTACACTCTTCGTGATCAACCAGACTTTCATTATCATCATTGATGTAGTTAGGATTCCCCTTGACTACTATTATTGGCCGTGCAAGAGGGAGATAAGGATTCATGGTGAAGACATATTAGAAGGAAAGAATAGATGATGAAAAGATGAATAGGATGGATTGGGAGAAGATATAGGTGGACTAAAGCTCAAGTTGGGATTCACATGAACCTTAGATTCACATGATGGGATGCAATAGGATTGATGAGATAGGATCAAATGATTGATCCAATAAGATTCAGAGTTTTGACTTAGATAGTGTAAGGTGTTGACAATCAGATTTTTGCCAGATTTGATAGTTTTCAAAAATTGTCAAATTTTGCCAATTTAGGAAACTTCATAGGCATACCTTTGAGAGTCTAGTTTTTTCCCAAAAACTACCAAAAAATAAGGTAGGATGAATTGCCAACTAACATCCCAAATCTGAGACATGCATTTCGAGTTATTAATGAAAACGATTTTTAAAAAACTAGAAAAAACACTAAATTGTGATTTTGAGGGTCAAGATGAAAGTTTGAGGCCCTGAGAATGTGCCGCAATGGGGTCCAATCAACTTAAAATAATTGGGAATCTACATGCCACCTCATAATGCAACCACCCATAAAATTTCAGCCTAATCGGACACTCAATTCAAAAGTTATGGCCTCCAAAAGTTTTTGCATAAAAATCAAATTCCTTATAACGAAGTCTAGATGATTCAAATTGATGAAACGATGGACACACGATCTAAGGGGGTTCCAGGATACTTCCAAATAATCTGATTGATGAAACGGTGAGACTTTTAGATGAGAAGGATGACAGTGAGATCTTTTGTTTGCGGTGAACAACTCAGAGAATGAGAAGGTTTTCAGTTACCTATCTGAGGGCAGAGATGACTGTCCAAAGGGGCAGGGCCGCTTGTCTAAAGGGGAAAGGCCACCTATCCAGGTGGAAAGGATGTCTATCCAAAGGGGCAGGGCCGCCTGTCTAAAGGGGCAGGGTCGCTGGAATAGCCTCCGGATAATCGAACGATGTTAAAAAATGGACAAATGAACTATCAAAATGGGTGAACGATCACACGAAATGGATACTCAGAACGAACAAATGGATGGTTCGGAGGGGTAAATGGGTACCCCAGATGAGGGAACAACACTCAGAATGGGAAAACGGGTTGTTAGAATGGGTGAACGACCTCTTGGAATGGGTGAATAGCTAGTCAGAAAGGGGAAATATTGCTCAAAATGAGCAAACAAATATCTAAAATGGACGGATGGATGGTTGTAATAGGTAAACGGATACCTCAGACAAGGGAACAACACTTGAAATGGGAAAATGAGTTGCTAAAATGGGTGAACAACTGGTCGGAAAGGGGAAATGATGCTTAGAACGAGCAAATAAATATCCAAAATGGATGAACAGACGGTTAGAATAGGTAAATGGGTACCCTGAATGAGGGAACAACACTCAAAACGAGCAAACAGGTTGTTAGAACGAGTGAACAGCTTCCCGGAATGGAGTAGAAACTGGTCAGAAAGGAGAAACGATGCTCAGAATGAGAAAATGGATATCTGAAATGGATGGACGGATGGTCAGAATAGGTAAACGGGTACCCCGAATGAGGAAACAACAATCGGAATTAGAAAAAAGGTTCTTGGAACAGGGTAATAGCAAGCGAAAGGAGGTCAAAAAAGGTTGTTTGGAAGGGAAGGTTCGCCCCTTTAGGACAAGGCTGCCCCTTTTGGACAAGGTCACCCAAACTTAGGGCAGGGCCACCCAAATAGTGGGCAAGGTCACCCAAACAAGGGGCAAGGGAAAGGTCACCCAAGTAAGGAAAACTGGCAAAAGTTTCACATAAGCAAGACAAACAACAGTTGAGGTAGGAGGGCAGGGTTGCCCCTTTAGGTCAAGGTCACCCCTTGAGGGCAAGGTCACCTCTATAGACTGATCTAAACCTAACTTAGTCAAAAAAAGTGATGGAAAAGGATGAAAACAACAAGTAGAAGGCCAAAACTGACTGACAAGTATTGTTTTTTCACAAATAACACAAGCCTAGTTCTAGTGTTAAGGGTATGGTCAACATAGTTCTCTATCTAGGCTAAACAAGGTTGCTAAGGTCATCCATGATATACGCACGGTATGTGGGGTCCAAACCATGAACACCAATCTGTCACAAGCGTGAGTCAAGAGCAGCCAACGAGAGACTAGGAGCTCATACCAACTCCTCACATCTATCTAGGTATCATACTAGCTTTGACGCTCTGCCAATTATGACGTGATTGGATTGAGGTATAGCTTTCACCTTCCCCCTTTATATACCCTGTCAGTATGCATGGTTGGGATCATCCCTTGGGGTGATGAAATCCCCAAGCAGGTCTCGCTAATAAAATGAAAAAGGGATAAAATAACTAAGTGGACTACGATTTCTCTTCACCTAGGATCACCAAATGGCGCAAGGGGATTGGATATGTCAATAGTCCACTCCAAACACAAAAAATAGATTATTTGACCCTTTAATTAGTCCTATGTTCCTAGTTTAAAGAAAACTAAAGCACAAAACCAATTAAACATAGTTTCTCCACTTGCAACACACTTGTCAGTAGTTTTGTTTTCTATCTTTGACAAGAAATTTTTTTTTTTGGGCATGGTCACCTTTATTTTTTGGGCATGGCCGCCCCTTTATGAACCTGCAAACAAATAGAGGTAAAAAACAACAAAATAGTATGGTTGTTTGGGCAAGGTCACCCTTCTGTGAACCTGTAGATAAATAGGGGTAAAAAATTAGTGAAAAAAATAGAAAAATAGTTTGTTGTTTGGGCAAGGCCGCCCCTCCTAGGCAAAGTTTCCCTTCTGTGAACCTATAGACAAACAGGGGTCAAAAAATAGTGAAAACAACAACAAAACAGTCTGTTGTTTGGGCAAGGCTGCCGCTCTTGGGAAAGGTCACCCCTTTGTGAACCTGCAGATAAACAGGGGTCAGAAAATAGTGAAAACAACAACAAAAAAATTTGTTGTTTGGGCAAGGTCACCCCTCCTTAGCAAAGTCGCCCCTTTGTGAACCTGGAGACAAATAGGGGTCAGAAAATAGTGAAAAAAAGAAAAAAATAGTCTGTTGTTTGGGCAAGGCCACCCTTCCTGGGAAAGATCGCCCCTCTGTGAGCCTATAGACAAATAGGGGTTAGAAAACAGTGAAAACAACAACGAAATAGTCTGTTGTTTAGGCAAGGTTGCCCCTCTGTGAACCTGTAGACAAACAAGGTAAGAAAATAGTGAAAACAACAACAAAATAGTCTGTTGTTTGGGCAAGGCCACCCCTCCTGGACAAGGTTGCCCCTCTATTCCAAAATCTGCAAAACTTCAAAAAATAAAAAGCATTAATGCAATCGACCTGTGATGTGGGTCCCACTGGGTGTGCCAGAAATGTGATTAGGCGAAATTTGCTAATCTAAAAATGCAAAAAAAAGTATAATGCAAGAAAATAAAATAACACCTAACACCTTAATGATTAGCCTAGTTGGATTCAAAACAAAGAAAGATGAAATAAAAAACTAATTATACCTTCTCTTGAATCGATCCTTTGGTTGGCCCTTGATGATATTGTTGATATGTGCTCCTTAGATGATAACCATGAAATGATGGAGGTAGATGAATGATTAATGGAGGTGGGTGAATGCAATGATGAACACTAAGATTCAAAATACAATACTAAGAGGCTGCAATAAATGGTTAAAATGGTTTGAAAGGATTGAAAGTATAAGTTTGGTATGAATGCACTAACTCTCTCAATTAATGAGAAGAGGGGGGTATTTATAGAAGAAATTGAATTCTCTAGAGGATTCAACGGTCAAGATTGAGCCACCATGGCCAATATGGAGGGCTATGGTGAGTTGAAGACTCACAAGCCCTCACATCTTTCCATGTGGTAGGTGAAGTGTCCAAAGGACAAGATGAGATGGTAAGGGTACAAGTGACATGGAAAAGGCCATGTGGTCCCAAGATACTTGCAAGTACCTTGGTATGATAGAGGATCTCCACAAAAAGTAATCCCTTGTCCCCAAGTGGGGTTGAAAGTGACAAGTGAGGACTTTTAGAAAGTCCACCTTTGTCACCATGGGGGTTGGAAATGGCCTTAGAGGACTAAAAGTGAATTTTTAATTCACTTTTTGGAAGAGACCAAAAGGTAAAAAAAGATTCCCCTAAAAGGGTTCATTGTCCTATGGGTATGATGTAACATATGAGATGTCATGGGGGAGACAAATGCATGGGGGGGATAAGTGTAAATTTTTAATTCGCATGGGGAAGAGTTCAACCCAAAACGGGTAAGTACCAAGAAAGGTTGACCTAAGGACATGCTAGAAAAGGTAAGTGATTAGGATTAGGATTGTGAAAATAGATGATTAGGCTAATTAATGATGATTAGAGGAAAGTGGAGAGACATGGAGGATGTGACATTAATCCTAATTAAGGATATGCATATCTTAATGAAGGATTAATTAAATTAACCTAGATTAGTGCAAGGGTTATGGAGGATGGGACAATGAGAGAGAAAGAACGAATTAAAAATTGAAAAAGGATAATTGACTAAATTAAATAAATTGATTGATTTATTTAATTTAGAGAGGAAATAGTAAAGGATAAAGTATTTATTTAAATACTTTTGGGAACCTTAGGGAAAGGGTATAATATTAACTAAATGTGTCATTTAATTAATATAGATGGATTAGACGAATAAATGGTAGGATTATAACCATATGGAAGTGGTCAAATTTTAATGTCTACAACTATCCTCCAAGAAATCTCACATGAAGGAAACTAGAAAAGAATCTTACAAACCCACAGACCTGCAAGGAAGGTATCCTCCAAGAACTATCTCATGAAGGAAACCATGAAAGCGCCTTACAGACCCGCAAACCCACAAGGAAGGTATCCTCCAAGATATCTCACATGAAGGAGAACAAAAAAAGGGGACTCCATAGAGTTAGAGAAGGCAACATGTTTACCCATAGATAGAATGTGTCAGGAAGTGGCCGCGTAGGCCAGTGAATAGATAGTCATGTAGACCATTTCCAAGTTGTAAGACTTTCAAAGGGGTCCCTTGGGAACCCTTCAAAAGGAAGGAGGGTCCACTCAAGGGACACACTATTTGAAAAGTGAATTCTAGTCAGGCTACCCCCAAGCTAGACATAAGGATATGAAGAAGGTCTAGTCGGATTGCCCCTAGACTAGACGTAAAATAGTGAAACCAGTCTAGTCGAGCTGCACCCGAGCTAGATGCCAAAATGTGAAGAATTTTGAAGGGGCCTCTTGGAAACCATTCAAAAGGGGGTCTTCTCAAGGGATGCTTCATTCAAAAGACATTGAGAGAGAGGGGGTCCTTAATAAGGAAACACATCTCCAAAACAAGTTATCCCTACCCCCAACACAAAGGGGAGGAGAACCACACAAGATGTTTCAATTATGAAGGATGGAGGTAGACCTCGATATCACTTGTCATGCGAAGGAAAGGAAGGTGCATCAAAAATCACCCGAATCATGAAGTTGTTTTATTTTTTCTTTCAAGGCCTTACATTCACTAGTGGAATGGCCAAGCACTCAATGGTATGCATAGAAAGAATGTTTCTCATGATCATGCTTATGAAATTTCTTGCATGTAGGAGGAGGAAGAGTAATTAAGTGGGCTTTAAGAAGCCACAACAAAATATGATCTTTCTTAGACAAAGGATGAGGAGTAGGAAGCAACCCTTTCTCTTGTGGAGAAAATCTTAACTAGTCACAAGAAGAAGATATGAAGATAGAAGAAAAGGGAGGATGGACCAATCTATGAGAACGAGGTTGAATGGACATCATGTCAAAATTCAATCGTGGTTCCCGCTTAGATTGCTCATTTGAGCAACCAAGCCCCAAGTTACGCTTACGAGGTGCAAATTCTATAGAGACCTCTATGCCTTGTTTGTTATGCTCACAACCTTTATGCTCATAGTCGTATTTAGAGACAAGCTTAAATCTAGGACCATAAGGTGCTTGCAAATATTGGGAAGAGGGGGGAATCTACATAGAGAGTATTATTCTAGCAATAGGGAATATACTCCTCTACAAGATCATCGTTATCCTTTTTACTAGGACTGCCAACATTATCCTCTTTGGCAGAGGCATAATCATCCTCCTTAGAAGGACGATCAACACTACGAAATTTACAATTCACATTCACATTATCCCGTGATGCAGAAGGATGACCATCCTCGATAGCGGGTGTGAATGATGTTTTCAAAAAGTCTAAGCGGATCGGTTCGACTTTATATTCTTGTATGAAGGAATCTGTAAAGTCTAGAGGACCCTAATCATCACCAAGACATGCATTCTTTTGAGAAGGGGTAGGAGGAATAGTCTTAGTATTTATTTCTTTAGAAGGATCTTCTTTATGGATGCCTATCTCAAGAGTATCCTTTGTAGTAGGTACTTCTGGAGTAAACATCAAAACATTGGAAGATATTGAAGGAATAAGAGTAGGCACAACTGAAGCCTGACTAGCAGCTGCCATCTCACATAAGCACTTAGCCTCAGGGTTAGCCTTGACTGTGACTATTTTATTATTACAAATGAACTTAATATATTTATGCAAGGTAGACGGGATTGCACCCATAGCATGAATCCACGGTCTACCAAGAAGAAGGTTGTAGGGTAACTTCTCTGACATAACATACACAAGGGTAGGTACAGTAACGGGTCCCAACCTTAAGGGAAGGACTATCATTCCTAGGGCTTGCCAACCAACATTATCGAACCCACGAATCTCAACAAAAGAAGTATTAATACAAGATAGATCAATATTAATCTTAGGTAATAGGTAAATGTTGCATACATTAAGCATCAAACAGGCATCAATGAGAGTACGTCTAATACCAATCTTATTAATATTAACTATAATCATTAGAGGATCTTCTTGCCTCTGTACTTCTGAAGGTGAGAGTTCATATAGTTAGAACGTGATATTCAGTGAATCCGCATGAATATATGCCATCAGTGCATCAACATCTATTGACCTAGCAAAAGAAGGAAAGAGGATCTTTTGCAAGGCTTCCTAAAGCATGCCTTGGTAAACTAGAGTAGACTAAAGCAGGTCCCATAGCAATATATTAGTCGGAGTAACTTGAGGTTGCTCGATTATCTCATGACCACCAGGTCCTTTAGTCGTAGGTTCATGTGCTTGAAAAAGGATCAGTTGTTTATTCATTCTAGTATCATAGGTATGGGCTAACGCTCTATTAGGAGAGTCACTATCAAATGGAACACTATCAATAGAACAAACCCTTTCAGGAGAAGGACTAGCTAGAGTCATGTAAATGATTGGTCTCTTAGGCATTTGAGTGGCAGCAGAGACATAGATTGCATTTACAAGATCATCACAACTAGTAGAACAATCATTTGAAGACATATTCTCAACATCGATCCAGATAGGATCAAATGTGGAAGTAGATTAATCATGCAGTAATGCATCGTCTCTAGAGGAGGGTGCATTAGGATAGATAAGAAATTCGGAATTCACGAATGCATCGTCTCTAGAAGAGAGTGCATCAGATGGAGTAGAAGATTCATCATGCACCAATGCATCATATTTAGAAGAGAGTGCATAGAGATGAAGGGTATATTCATCATTCACAAATACATCATCTCAAAAAAGAGAGTGCATTAGAAAGAATAGAAGGTAGACTAATGTTAAGAAAAGTATAAATGATTTCATCTTCTTGCAAAAAGATATCCTCTGAAGAAAGAGGAATCTCGTGAGAAGGATCCATGACACCAAGTGACATAGGTAAAGCCAAGTCACCATAACATGCACAAAATGGAATATCATCAACATTTTCAATATAATTAGATATACAAATAATAAAAGAAGATATTAAATTCATTACCATTTTTCAGTATTTTCTATGTTCTAGTAATTTGCATTTTCGGAGGTCTCTGAAGCGGAATTTGGGTTCAAAACTTGCATCAGTCCTTAAAATTTGATTGATCAAGGCACTTGTATTTTAGGGATTGAACCAGTTCTCTAGAAGACCTTTCCAATGATGCAAACGGTTTTGAATTTTGAGCACCGAGTCAAAAGTTATGACCTCGCAAAGTAGGGGTAAATAAATTCCTATTTTTTTGAAGAACACTATTCTTCACGTTGGGTTCACCAAAATGTAAGAGAAGGGGGATTCACTACTCATGAATTATCTTCATTGAGAGAGCCTCAGGGGGTGAGCTACCCTAAACTACCTCAAAGGACAATGGAGAGAGTTCTAGAACTAGAAAGAGTAGGTCATAGAGATTCTCAGGACAAACTGTCAAGCTCTCGGCCTAAAGACGTCAGTGCAGAATGTAGATGGCAACATAATGTGTTGGCATCCTCGAGGAATGTTGGCATCTCGTATGGATCAGAGAGTGAGTTTATCTCAAAAAATAACAAAGTGACTACTTCTACTCTGATTGCTGAGAACTTTTGGGAAGTGATAAAGTAATAGAATGTGATAGAAGTAGAATAAAGTGAAATGGAAATGATAAAGACAAGGAGAAGGGAAATGAAATGTTTACAACTATGTGATTGATGAAGCCTCTAGCTCATGAACTTCTTCAATACCTACACACAAGAGAGAGAGAGAGAGAGAGAGAGAGAGGATGTCGAGGTTGTATAGGGGTTTGCCTTAGTCAAACCCCCGTTTTGGTGTTCTCACCTCTATGGACAACTAGATAGATAGAAAAGTATGAAATAAGTAGAGAACACTAAAGCACTACAAAACAGTGTTATGCTACTCAACCAAATAATAGAGGAGAGGAGTGAAATCTTACCACCTCCGTCCAAAGTGCTCAAGAATAGTGGGGGAGAAAATGAGAGGAAATCAAACCTCTGATGTCGTGGTGTTTCATTCCACACTTGCTCTAATGAAGTAGATTTTTGATGTTGTTGTTGTGAAGTGTAAAGTGTTGCTTGAGATTGTCACGTCTCTAATTTTGGTGATGCTTATTTTTAATTTATGTGTTCCATTTCATGCTTGTGTATGGCAGATTTAATGGAAATAAATGTGGTGTTTTAATTTGTGGAAAGTTGTAATGAATGGAATGATGTTTTTTTTTTGAAATAATGCAAGATGAGAACTATTTAGATTAGAATTAATAAATGTTGGCACTTCGAGTTAAATCATTTTGAATAGAATTACTAAATGTTAACACTATGAGTTAAATTGTTTTGATATGGATACTAATTCTATGTTCATTGCTTGAGTGTATGTGAGTGACAGGTCATCAAAGACCAAGGGTGCGGTTAAGGAGGGGAGATTAGCATCTTGGCAGGATAAAGTAGGAATGAAGCTCTCAATCACACACAACACATAGAGCCATATAAATGCATTTAGCAAGTGTTTTATGTGATTGTCTTGATTTTAGTAATTTTAGTTAGTTAATTAATTTTTATGCTCACATACTTGAGGAAAGAAAAAACTAAAATAAAATAATAGAATAAATATTTGCTAGTGCAATTAAAAATTAAGGAAATTCAAATACTTGTTGTCTTCAAACTATTGTGAAAACCATGTCCAAATAATAATATTGGAAAGCAAATAAATAATTATTTACATTGGTTCACTTTGGAAAGCAATTAAATAGAAATAAATAATAATTTGAGAAATAAGAAATAGGAAATCAATTATTTATTTGCTAAATTTATTTCCTTCCATTTTCAAGATTAGGTTAGGAAATGGAAAAGAAAAGGAAAAAAAAAAACCTTTTAAAAATAGGTGGGGGTATTCACGGGAAAACACAACTGTTTCTTGATTCTTCATCTTTGGGATTGCTCTGCAAGAAAAAAATAGGGAAAATGGGGTATTCTAATAGTTCATAGTCTGTATTAAAAGCTTGGTGAAATTACAAAAGAGGAGGAAGAACACCAGAAAATGCAAGGAGTAAAAGAGAACATCTGGATAGAGGCTTTTGAAACAACCAGCAAGGAAGGAGCATTTTCCAGGTACCTTCTATTTTGATTTTGTTACGAATATCTACTAAAACATTTTACTGTGAAGGAGAGAGAACTCCGTTGAAGATTGTATGTTCTGTTAGATGATAATGTAGCTGTACAAAATCTATGCTTCAACTGTAGTAAAAGAAATTGTTATATTGATATCATTTTCTTTCTGTAATTAAACTTATACCGAAGTTATGAACTCCAACCTCCCAAAATCTTTGTTTTAAAGAAAACATACCAAACTTGTTGTTGTGAAACAAACATACTTATTTGTATATATATATATATATATATACGTATGAACTCCAACCTCCCAAAATCTTTGTTTTAAAGAAAACATACCAAACTTGTTGTTGTGAAACAAACATACTTATATGTATATATATATATACATATGCAAACTTGTTTTTATTCTGTTATTTTCTTTTAAAGAAATCAAACTCAACTATGTCATACTGGATTTCAAAATCTTTGGTCATTGGTACGACTGTCCTCGGCTTGCGACCGAACCCCAGATGTGTTTGATGTTTGGATTTGGAGGGGAGGAGGGGGGGTTCGGCAGCCACAACGCTACCCCAATGGGGAAGAAGCTATGTGGAGGCTTAAGCCTGTGGGGAGATGCAGTCCCCATGAGATGCATCCCCGTATGGGGAGCCGCGGTTGGCTTGGCCACCACCCCACCTTGTGGCAATAGCCTCTTCCTTGCATGCTACGCTCTCCGCGCATAGGAAGATGACTGCAAATTTTTTTTCCCTTCTGCATTTTTTTTAATATATATTTATATATATATATATAGAATTACATGTGATATCCTTGACATTTTATTAAAACATGGAAATTGCATATACTTCTGGAAGAAATTAACTTCTAATAAAATATATTTTGCTATATGAATTTGGAAACAGTGATTAGTATTTAGTATATATATATATATATCACTCAATGATATATATATATATATTAATATACTATAATCAGTATTCCTTTGATAAAATAATTATTTCTGCATAGTTGTATTTATTAAATCTGAATGTATTGATCTTGCATTAGGTAATTATCAACTGAGAGAATGTAGAATTTGAAATTAGTCTTTATTAAGTTAAAAGTCTATAATTATTTACATGATCCAATAGAGTGAAAATACTTCTAAACAAACATCAACTATAGGATTCACGATAACATGTTTCTCTGATAATCATGAATAATATTGTTGGCTATGACTTGATAAACTACTCTAAATTAATTGGAATGTTGACAACCCTTGTTCTAAAAAAATAGATCACCCTCAATAAAAAGTGGTGGATAGAGTGTTAGGGATATAATTTCTATTTTCTTTTCTCAATCTTCAAAAGTTTATGTTATGGTTAACTTTTACATAGGAATGTTTAATTTACCTTAATTAGTTATGGATTAAAAAGGAACTTGTTTTTATTGAATAGTGGTGAAAAAGGAAGATAATTAATTACTCAAGGGAAAATTTGAAGGAGTTATTTATTATGAACTATGAGGAAAAATTGTGGAAGTTCTTTTATTTATTTTCTTTGAAATTACCTCATAAGTTAATTTAGCATATGACTATCTTGAAAGGATTAATTGTGCCTTCATTACGTATAATACTTTGAAAAAGAACTTTCATTTTGCATCGTATTTGTATATACTTCTGGGGCAGGATGCCAAATGTGGATCCACAGAAACAGTACTTTATTCCTTTTCTTAAACTACATTATTAACTCTTATACTTGGCTAAGCACTGTATCATTGAAAAAGATGGATTAAAAGCCTAGATTATATGTATTTGTCTCTACCACATCCTATTTGTAAGAAATATGTCTTTCTAGTTAGGAATGCATATAGGAAAATAGGCATGCATCGAGAGTACCCTCTTGCTTTGTTGTTCCAAATTGCTAGGCTCCTCTTGCAAGGTCAGGGATATCTTCGAGATAGGAAGAATACCTGGGGAAGTCATGTGCTTCGTGGTTGGGTGGAAAAGGCAACTTAACCACACTCTTGGTCCCAGCACAAGAAGACTGATGGTGTCAAGGCGAATGAGGTTCATAGACTCTATTGATTGGATGAGCTACTTATTTGTTTATTGTATGCATTGTTAGCCAATTGTAAATTGTAAATTGTAAAATCATAATGTAACTGTTAAAGTTTATTCAACCTTGTATCATTGAAATAGATGATTTGTAACACCCTAAGGGGTGCACGTTAACTCAAATTTTTGTAACTTAATTGAAGTAACAACAATTTTGTATATATGAAGATATTCATTTTGTCTTTGATATCGCTATATCTCTCTTGGTTGATCCTTTGAATGTGGAAATTGTAATCTTGAAGTATGTTAAATTTCTGAGCTTTACATTTTGGTATTAGAAAAGCTAGGTTAAACTCTCAGACCTATGCATAATTATGCTTGATGTTGTGTGTGTCTTCCAAAATAAATCCATAGATTTTAGAACCTATCAATGCGAGAACTGTGCGGGTGGGTCTCGTGGTAATGTAAATGATAGGTTGGATTAGATTCTAGCACTGTTGAGCCAATAGGAGGTCAGGTTTGATAGCCTTGAGAATGATAGACATAGGGGTCAGTCTGAGCCAAACTCTAGAGATAATGCATAAAATAAAAATGTTAAGCAGCCAGAGACTGAGGAAAATCCCAATATATTAAACAGGGTGGCTCAGGAGCTGGGTAAGGACCTTAAAAAGGTCACTCCACCAAAATTTGATGGTAAAACAATTGGAGATGGAGCAAAGGCCTAGATAATTGGCATGGAGAAGTACTTTTCTCTTCATGATTTGTCAAGTGAAACTAAGGTTGAATGGGGATCCTACCAACTCTCCAGTGAAGCTGCCACCTGGTGGGGGAATGAAAAGGTAGAAAAAACAATTCTTGCATGGTAAGGTGACATGGGAGCAATTCCTACAATTGTTCAGAAAAAGGTGGCTACCACAGTCCTAATTTGATAAGAAGATGACAAAGTTTCAAAATCTCTCTCAAGGTGGAATGACAATTACACAGTTATGGGAAGGATTTTCTCATTTGCTCAAATATGTACCGTAGTACTAGCTTGACGAGCGATTCTGGGTTCGAAAATCTATTTTGGGACTTAGGTCTCAAACAAGAGCTGAGGTGCATATACATAACCCTGCCACCATAGATGAGGCTTCCGAGAAAGCCACTAAACATGAATAGAAACTCCAACAAGTTGCGGACTACAGGAAAAACCAGGATGCTAAGAGAAAGTCTCAAGGAAACCATCAAAATAACAATAATCAAATTCAACATAACCAGGGCAACAACAATAGGAAGATCGGGAATCTTAAAAGGCGAAATAATTTCTAGGATCGCCATGATGGAAACAAAAATAATAGCAAGAGGGTCAATTACCATAACAATAATAACAACGGAAGGGATGGTTCAGACAAGCCTAGGGCACCCCGTGGAGGATGCTATACATGCAATGGAGAAAATTATGCAAGTGTGTTCCCTCAAAGGAGCAGTCATAAAAACAAGAATCAACATCATATCGATGCAATGGTAGATAATCACCAAGCCGACTATCAAGCTACACCTATTCAATTGTCAGGTAAGCTTTTTGGATGTCCAGTTTCTATTTTATTGATACAAGAGCTACTGATAGTTTTGTTGATCCTCATATCATTTATAAATTATTTATTAAACCAGGTTATATGGCTAATACATGGAAGGTTTAGTATGGTAATTGGGTAGAGAAAAAGGTAGAGCAATGCCTAACCTTTAATGAACTCGAACTTCCTAGTTTCACAACACAAGTCAATCTGTATGTAGCACCCTTGGGGTCATACAATGTGATTTTGGGGATAAATTGGCTTACATAACACAAGGCCCTTGTAGATTACGAAGAGAAAACCGTAACTTTTCTAGATAATCTAGGTAGGAGGGTGGATATCTTTGGGGTGAAAAGACCTTTGGAACTCTGACAGATTTTAGCCATGTAGTTGAAAAAGGAGCGCAGAAGAGGGGGCGCCATCTATGCAATTAAGGCTATGGATCTTGATAATCCTGAGGCGGTAGCTAATGATCATGCTATATTGATGGAATTTTAGGATGTATTCCCTGACGAATTGATCGAATTTCCCCCTAAGTGGGTGTTTGAATTTTCCATTGAATTGCAACCAGGGATTGAGCCATAGTCCAAAGCCCCATATAGGATGAAAATCACTAAATTGTATGAATTGAAGGCTCAGTTACAAGAATTACTCAATCAGGGTTTTATTAGGCCTAGTGTGTCCCCTTGGGGAGCACCGGTCATTTTCATGAAAAAGAAGGATGGGACCTTGAGACTATGTATTGATTACAAAATGCTAAATAAGGTAACCATAAAGAACCGATATCCACTTCCTAGAATAGATGACTTGTTTGATCAAATGAAGGGGGCTAAGGTATTTTCAAAGATAGATTTGAGATTGGGTTATCACTAATTGATGATTAAAGATGAGGACATTTCCAAAATGACATTCAGGGCGAGATACAGGCATTACGAATTCACAGTGCTACCTTTTGGATTAACCAATGCCCCAACAACTTTCATGAATCTGATGAATAACATTTTTAGCAATTGCTTGGATGATATCTTGATATACTCTAAGTCGGAGGAGGAGCATGATAGGAATTTGAGAATAGTATTGCAGTGTCTAAGGAACCATAAGCTTTATAGAAAAATGTCCAAATACACTTTTTATCAAACCAAGGTGCACTACCTAGGACACATAATATCTAGTGGTGGGATAGCTATAGATCCCGGAAAGATTAAAGCAATCATGGAGTGGCCAACTCCACAAAATGTGACTGAGGTCCAAATATTTATGGGGCTTGCGGGATATTACAAGAAATTTGTACAAGGGTTCTCTACATCGCAGCACCCATCATTGCACTCCAAAAGAAAGGAAAGCAATTAAAATGGAGCGATAGGTGTGAGAAGGCTTTTCAAATATTGAAGGAAAAACTTACCTCCGCACCCATCTTGATAATGCCAAATCCAAATGGGCACTTTATAATGATAACCGATGCATTAGGTGAGGGTGTGGGAGCAGTTCTCATGCAGGATAGTCAAGTGGTGGTGTATGAATCTCAGAAATTGAAACTACATGAGCTAAATTATGCACCCCATGATTTGGAATTGGCTACTATTGTACATTCTCTTCAGATGTGGAGGCATTATCTCCTTGGGAAGTCTTTCAAGTTGAAAACTGACCATGCAGGGTTGCAGTATATCTTCACTCAACCCAACTTGAATGCACGACAGAGACACTGGTTGGAATTCTTGAGTGAGTATGATTTTGTAATTGAATATATCAAGGGAAAAGAAAACAAGGTAGCAAATTCCTTAAGCAGGAGAAGACATCTAGCTGCAATGGTGACGATTAGATCCTCCTTCAGGCAATAAGTAATCTCTGCATTGATGGGGAATGAGCATCATGAAAGGGTGAAACAAGCCCTAGAGAGTAATGCTTCAGATCGGAGATATGATGGTTACGTGTTTGAGTCAGATGGGATTTTAAGGTAATAGGGGTGCATGTATGTACCCAATTCTGCTAGATTGAGGGAACTGGTAATGGAGGAATTCCATAATGCACCTTATTCAGGGCACCTCGGTGTGACGAAAATGGTTGAGGGACTTAGACCCTTGTATTTTTGCATGGTTTCTGATTTCTATAAATGTTATTCAGTAATTTCACTCATATCTCCACAATGGGTCGTCATTTATTTCGTTCAGCAATGGCAAAATTTGAAAACCAGCATAAAGGAAACAAAAATTAAAAAACCCTCAACACAAAAAAACATTAACAACCTTGCATTTCAACAATGGCAACGTTCTCAACTTTATGAGGTTTTCAAAATATATCATTTCATTGCAGAACCCACGCATTTTCCAACCTCGTAATATATTTTGCATGGTTTCTCCTTTCTATAAACATAATTGAGTAATTTCACTCATATTTCCACAATGGGTTGTCATTTATTTCATTCGACAATGGCAAAATTTGAAAAATACAATACAGGAGGAAAGGAAACAAAAATTAAAAAACCCTTGACACAAAAGAACATTAACAGCCTTGCATTTCAAATAAATACCTATTTCCCCAACGAAAACCTTGCAACGTTCAAAATAAGAATGTGAACAATGGCAATGTTCTCCACGTTGCATTTTCCAACCTCTTGATATATTCTGCATGATTTCAGGTTTTTATAAACGTTATTCATTAACTTCACTCATACTTCCACAATGGGTTGTCAGCTATTTCATTTGCCAAACACAAAATTTCAAAACCAGCAGACGAGAGGAAACAAAAATTCAAAAACCCTCAACAAAAAGTCACATAAACCATAACCTCGCATAATGGTTGTTCATTTCCTCATAGTTCCTAGGAAGAATGGAAAAACGATAGATACTTCAAGAAGATATGCATACCTGTTAGCTCTGAACGCCTGCAACTCAACTCCTTCTCGTTGCTCTCCACCAAATGTCGCTGTCGAAAATAGGACCTCATCTGGGATTTTTGATATTTGCAAATAATGGATTCAAATACCATGAAATGGAGGAAATAATGGTTTGGAATGCCATGTTTTTTGGGGTTTCCTCCATCTCGAAATATGATTTAAAAACCTATCAATGCTGACATGTTTTCCTGACGATGGGATAGGCAACAACACGGTGGAGTTAGCGTCTGACCGTCAACTTTTTTCGTTGGTGCTATTTGTCCATCTAGCTACCTTTTCCGTCAGGGCCATTTTTTCCACCATGAGAGATGGGGGATTGGGGTATGATATCATGCTACATACATAGGTCACATTTTTCTAGGAGTTAGCTTTTTCCCATCTAGAGTTGGTGACAAATAACTCTTGAGCAATTGAAACAATCTTGTCTCATATCTTAAAATAAATTTTGACTTGCATTTAATTAGAGGAAATCAAATCACATGAAATCAAATTTAAATTGGAAGAAAGTAAATTGAATCAAATCTTTGTGATTGGTTTTGGTTTATTTCTTTTTTAAAATAGGGTTTTGTAATATTTTTATATTTTTTTAAAGATTGTAAATTTATGGTAGCATGATCCTCTATAAACTATAGTGTGCCTAGTAATAAATTTAACGTGACCAACAGCGCTGGCATGCCCTCTAGTATTGGGATTTTTTAATATTGTTCTTGCAAGCTCTGTCCATTTTTTTCATTGGCATTGTTGATAGCACAACACAATTTATACAAAATCTCTAGATAAGTCACTTGTCATGGTTTTAGTGAGTTTTTTTGGAAGTTTTACTTGGGTGGATCATTTTTTGTTGTGTTTCATCTCATTCTTAAATAATTATTCACAAAAGTTAAGTTAAGGCAATTTGATTTCCTTAACCTTTTCAATTTGTCACAAAAGTTTAAAGAAATTATTTTTTTCTTTCTAAATTTTGTAGACATGGAAAATATACAATTTGATCCTACACACCATGATCCTCGATCTTACTAACATCATTTCATCCTGAATCATCTCCTTTGCTAGTCATTTAATCGAATAATATGTATTTGATTAAATTCATCACTCTTCATCTCATCTCTTAATTAAATAAATCAATTTTATTTAATTAATTTTTAATCCCCCTTTTAATTAAATAAATCATTTTAATTAATCCCTAAAGTCATCTCATTTAGGGGTTGGGGCCCTAGCTCAGTTGGCTAAATCTTTCCTGTTGCAGGAGGTTGGTCACGAGGTCTAGTCTCCCCCACCCCCATGGTACTGGAGGGCGTGTCGCGCCAGCGCCACTAGTCACGTTAAAAAGTTTACTAGGCGCACTACAGTTTATAGGGGGTCGTGCTACCTGATTCCTGCAGTCTAATAAAAAAAAAAAAAAGTCATCTCATTTAAATTAAATAAATATTTATTTGGTTTAAATCTAACATCATCCTCTTTAATTAAATAAATCAATCTTTATTTAATTAAATTTTAAATCATTATTCCTCTCAACTTTGATTTATTTAAATCCTAAAATCTAAGTCAAAATTGTCAAATCATCTAATCTCTCATTAAATTGATCAAATCTTGATTAATTTAATCGCAATCACTAAGATCCTCTAAGTTTTGTAGCTTGCACTAATAAATCAATTTATTTGATTTATTAATTCCTCATTTTCATTCAAACTTGGCATCTTTGAGGGAATATTCTCCTAATTTGAGTTTTCCCTCCCACATGACTTTTCCATCCAACAAAGCATTTAAGAGCTCTTACATGTCTCTTACACAAGTCAAACTTAGCATTTAACTCATCTTTCATCCCCCCTAAACATGTCACTTCATCAAATTCAAAATTCAAATTTGCACATTGATCAAAATGTGCTCAACCTCCCTCCATTGGAATGCTGACAAGTGGCACAATTCTATTGGATTATCTTTTATCCCACATTCCTCCTATCTTGCATTCTTCTATCATTCTAATCTATAAATAGAGGCCTCCTCTATTGAATTAATCATCCAAAATTTGAGTAAACTTATTATACTCAATTTCATCTTCAAGCATAGCCATTTTCATCACTCTTTATCAAGTTCTTAGCTAGGTTATGCAAGAATTCAACCAAAGTGGATCAATCATCATCAAGCTTACAAAGGAGTTGGGAAAGGGTCAATTTATACACATAATTGACACCAACTCCCCCATGGGATCAAGAGTTTGCATTTTAAAATAGGATTTTATTGTGTTTCTTTGTTTATTTATTCATTTTCTTTCCTATTTGAGTATTGCAAATGGATTTCATGGGGAATCCTTGTTCTTACTTGCATTTGAATCTAATTGTGTGTTTGTTTCTCATGTTTGTGTAGGTATAGGATTGGGGTTCACAAATTTTACAAAATATAGGTTTTATTTTTGAAAAATATTAATGGACAATAAGGATTTTTTAATGGCTGAGACAACCATTATGAGTCCATATGCATGCCAATAATCATTTGATCACTTTTTCAAAATAGTAATCTTTTTTTTATAGAAAAAATATATCTAATTCTTAAATGATTTTCTATATGCATTCATTTTGGGAATCTAATCAATATTGTTCCATTAAAAATAATGGGTGAATTCATATACACAATCAATATAATAATATTATTTTATTATTTAAATATTTTATAATATCAAAATAATTTTTTTTATAAAATATTTAAAAAATTAAAATAATTGTGTTATTATGAATTATTAATTTTTTTAATTTCAAATAATTAAATTTCTTTTTACTTGTTATGTGATTTAAAGTTCTATTTTTTAATTAAAAATTTAAAGTTCAAAAATTACATGGTTATGATGTGGCTTATAATTGATCTATGCAATGCCTATCCAATATTTAGGATGCATATTCAATTATATTTATTAATTAATTAAAATTCAAAATCATTTTGTATTAATATGAAATTTAATTAATTAATAAATGCACTCAAATGTACATCCTAAATGCTTGATAGCCAATATTGTAGGTTGTCATGATGGTGAATTGGAGTAAATTTCAGTAAGTAATAGAAAATCTTATTTATTTATTTTATTCTATATTATAAAAAATGTTTGTTTCTAAATTTATTTTTAAGGAAAAAAGATAATGGCTACATAATGGAAAGAAAAGTTTATTTCATTTCCACTTCATATATTTAATCTTAAATATTCATATTATGATTGTTATTAAATATTATTTTTTTGATGTGCAAATGGTTGTCAAATTTAAGGTTAAAGATAAGAGTTTTTGTTAGCACAATCACACTATTACTCTCTACCTCTTTGTCGTTGTAGAATGCCCCTCAACATAAAAATTATGTAGTAGTCATTTACATTGAATTTGTGATTTATGATTAAATTCTCTATTACAGAACTAAAGAGAGCAGAGACAAATGAAATCAAAGAAATTAAGATGATTAAAATTGAAGAAGTTGATTGTTTTAGCTAAAATTTTAGAACTCAATTTAAGATTTGAGAGTTAAGATGATTGCATATCCTATATACAATTGCGATAACAATTCTATCTAGGATAAGATTCCATCTATTTTTTTGTGATTTTGTTCTAAGTAGAGTTTTTTCTTTGAAACCTTCAACACCTATTCATCTAAAGGTATTTGAGGTATGATAAACAATGGTCGTGGTAAGGAGCACATGGGGGCTTACCATGCAAGGCTTGAAATTCGTGACTTCCTTGCTCATAGGTCAAGCCCCAAGATCTCACTAATAGTAAAAGTTAAAGAGATAAGAGGGTTGCAATAGATAATGGTATATAGTGGCAATAAATATGTTGACCTAATTGTTGATTGGTAACATGAGTTGATGAGTGATAGTTTTAGAAATTCCTTGAATTTTTCTTTGACAATGAATCTTACTTCTTGATTACTAAGTTATTGGTTATTATTGATACTAATAGAGGATAATTGATGATTGAATTACTTGTAAAAGGATAAATTATTTTGATGATTTTGAAATCTCTAATCCATAATTATTCAATCACTTAATTGCATGCAAATGTCCTAGAATGGTGCCTTTAAATACATCACCATATGCACATTGTTTTAAATATCTTTTTGTCCAATTATGAATTAAGAATCGTCTCACATGATTTTCCATATAAATATCAAATATTGAGTCATTCAAGTAAGTCACTTTAGTTGTTGTGCAACAATAAAATCAATATAGAATTAATAGTCTTTGACAACTAGAATGAGATTGTTTGACTTTCTTTATAAAAATACCAACAAATAAAATAAATTCATTTAAAATTTAACCAAATAAATATGAAATCATTTCAAATGATACCAAAGATAATAAATTCAATTCAAATACTACTAAGAAATGTAAGATCATTTGAATTATAAACAAAGAAAAGTAAAATCATGAAGGAAAAGTGAATATATATGATTTCATAATTTGGCTTAAATATTTTTAATAAATGATATACTTTTTAAATTAAAATTTAATGAGATAAAAAAGGTTATCAAATAAATCTTGGAGATGGGTCACATTTGGCCAAGTTCTAGCCCATTTCCCTCATCTAGGGTTCTTGTGAAGAAAAAGGATGGAACCATACATGGATTTGTATTGATTACAAATATTTGAATAGGACAATAAAAAATGTGTCCCATTCCTAGGGTTGATGAGATAACTAATGAATTTCATGAAGTTATGTTTTTTTAAATACTGATTTGAGATTAGGCTAGCATCAAATCCATGCAAGGGATGAAGATGTGCATATAAAAACATACATGTGTCACTTTGGAAATTTTAAAATTTTAGTAATAATTGATTTGAGGCTAGCCTACTACCAAATCTATGTAAGTGATGAGGATGCGCATAAAACCACATAAATGTGTCATTTTGCACATTTTAGATTGTTAGTCATGCATTTTGGGTTAAAAAACACATCAACTAATTTATAGTACAATTCATGAACCAATTTTCAACAAATTAATTAAGAAAAAAATTATCGGTTTTCTTTTATTACACTATGGTTTACACCAATATTTAGGAAGATCATTCGAAGCATCTAGTTACCATCCTTTGAATATTGTAACAATAGTTTCTCCTTGAAAAATAATTAAAATGTGAGTTGGAGTGATAGAGATCTTGTACTTGGGTCTTATCACTAGTGCTCAAAGTTTTCAAGTAGATTAACAAAAGATCCAAATTATATTAGATTCACCTCCTCCTTCACACTGACACAATTGAGAGGATTATTTGGCCTTTATAGTTATTATGTGATATATTTTAAGGGATTTTCATAGCTAGTAGCACTCCTAATTGAGTTAACAAAGAGAAGAGCTTTCTATGGATAGAAAGAACTTGAGAAGCTTTATATAAACTTAAGGAAGTAATTAGTTCATATCTTATTCTGGCTATGATGAAGGAATTTGGACAAGACGATAGAAAATGTATATAATAAAAGTCACTCAAATCCAAATAACTCATGTGCCTCCATTTAGAGAATAAATACAAGAATAAACATAAAATACACAACACAATAACAATAATTATACCTCAATTGTTTAGTATTGGATTGATCCAAGATGTGTGAATGTGATGATTGATTGATATGTGGTTGCTTATTTCTTGTCATTTCATAAATTAGCATGTACCTAGGCTCAATAATCTCTCTTATGATTGTTGCCAATAGTGGAATGGTATGATGGTTAAGTTGTTGTGGTGTTGTTCTTGCCATCAAGGTTCAAACCCCACTGGGGTGTACTTGTTGAATGTCTAAATTCGGGATGAGGTCCCATGTTTGTGACTGTCATGCCCAAAAGTTTCACTAGAAAATGTGATTTTTTTTTCCCTTTTACAAAACCATTAGTTGAAGTAATTATTACATTGGCTAAGTAAGGTTTAATTTCTCTATATGAACATATGATCCAAGATTTACTATGAGTGTATAAAAGACCCACAAGAATGATAAGACTTTTTTTTTTTTGGGCCATTCCCTTAACAATAATTGTACCACCAAGGAAACATTTAGTTTACCATATTTGTAAACTTATTACATGGGTCATTAAATTATTCCTAGCTCGGAATTTTAACAAGAATAGAATCACTACCTAGCCCTAATGCTATTGTTGGTTGTCCACTCAAAATTTTAACAAGAATAGAATCACTACCTAGCCCTAATACTATTGTTGGTTGTCCACATTAGAACATTATGTCAAACCATCATTATTCCTTAACAATACCTTATTATTCTTTATTCAAAAATCTCAATAATAACAATATTATTATTAAACATTAACAAGGGTTCAAATAGCCAATTGAGCAATTATTAATTAGCCACCATTTAAATTATTACAACATATTTTTATCTAACCATAATTAGTTTGTAACAATGACATTAATTTTCCTTGACCAATACCCCCAGTAATTCCAATATTATGATTAAGTCCAACAATGAACGAAGGTATTATTGTTTAATTGACCAATCATGTTGTTATTATTTAGCTGTCATCTAACTATCAATACACCACTAATTTAACAATTATCCCCGGTTAGAATATCAATGGTGATCAACAATGAATAATGCTATTATTGTTCCTCAGCAAATGGATAGTAATAGTATTAATTAACCTCTCTTTTTTTAATGTTATTTAACCTATGAACCATTAATAATAATATTATCTTAATGTGATTCACCCAATATTATTACACTCTTCTTTTATGCTATTGAAAATTATTCCTTGATGCCGAAAATGTTATTGTTCCATCAAAAAACAAATTGATATTAATAATATTATCCAAAAATATGATCCTACTCTTAAAAATAAAATAGCATAAAAAATATAATAAATATCACAATTAAAATTTATTACACATAAATATATACTCCTCCTAATTATAAAGAAAACTCTTTATTTATTTATTTTTTTCTTATTTTACTTTAGAAACAAAATACTATTACTAAAATAAAAAAGATTCTTTTTATTTATTTACTTAACTAACTTACAATTACCACTCACAAACATGCTTTATTATTTCCTTTAAATTTTACACGCAAGAATATAATTAATTTATAATTTTATTTTTTTTACTTCATTTCACAGTAGTGATTTGGCCATCATTGATCAGAATATATTACAGGGCATTTTTAATTTGGAGCCCTGCCATTCATCAGAAACTAATGGGTAGATTTATAATTAATTTTGGTGAGAGAATTTCTTGTTACTAAGACAGTTAACAAATTTCGGCAACAATAAAATTAAATATACAGCTGGTTTTAATGATGCTCCATGGATTTCTTATTCCAGCTATTCTGTTTTGCAAGATTACTCATTTATTCTAAAACCTGTTATTATACTGGAGTCTCGTTGCTGATCAAGAATCGAACTTAAGACACCCGCAACAACAATACTATGTAATATACAAGCAATTCTGGCAAGATTACTCTTACTCGAAATACTCCCAGCAACCATGTCAATGTAATAGTAATATTATTAATGTTATTTTCACTTATGCCCTCCTTAATACTAACATAAATAATTTAAGTGTCTTAACAGTTATTGATCTTGCAAGTTGAATGTTGTTTCCAATACTTCTCGCTCAAGAGGACTCAAATCAAGGGATTCTAACACGAATGAAACTCAAATTTATACGCTACAGCAGAAAGATCTAGCTACTTATTCATTTATTACATCGATTCCAGCATTCGGATATGACTGTTGCGTACGGAAAGTGTGTAGTAGGTGACTGGCAGTCTCATCACTTCACAAACATAAATGTATTCGACCTTTCCACCACGCCAGGTCAAAACCATTCAATGGTGATTTGAAAGAACACTCTGTCAGCCATTAATATTTCCAAAGAGACCATCACTTCCCATGCTACGTATCAATAACTACACCAAACCATTCCCTTAGGTTTTACACGACAAGAAAAAGTAACCCTACCTTGCAGCAAAAGTTTCCATTGGCGCTGCATAGAGGGGAAATCGTTGCCTCAAATGTTTTCAGATTATTCATGCAATCCTATTGTTACTGTTAGGAATGTATGCTAGGATAAATTTTCTTTACCTTACTACATAGAGTAGTGAATATCCTTGTTTGTCCATGTGTTTCACTGTTGCATCTTGTCAGAATTTCGTCCAACTCACATGGACTCGTTACAGTCGTTATCGGTAGTGGATGTCATTGTTTCTCGCACCCCCACGTCCTCTTTTTTTCTGGCTCACAGTTCTGCTGAGACCACCGAGCTACCTCGGCCACCTCCTATCCTCTCTGCGGTCTCACGGGCGTCACTTTCTCTGCCTACTGTTTTTCCACGGTCTTGCCCTTCACAGTCGTCAGTGTCATGGTGGTAGTTACCTGTGCTCACCTCGCCACCGCAGCTATGCTGCCAGTCTCCTCCGGGTGCGCGGCTAACTGCCTGGCATCCCTTTCCTCACCACCGCAGTCTTTTGTTTAACCATGCGCGGTATCGCGCTAACTGTTAACGCCTCCATCTTCATCCGTCTCTGTCGTCACCGCATCAACCGCGATCTATCTCTTAACCTCTACGGTTTTGCGGTGGACCTCTTTCTGCTCCGAGAGTTTGTCAACCGCGGCCACCATGCCCTCACGATTTCCGTCGGCGGTTGCGCAGTTGTCTTCGTCTGTTGACTTTTTGCTTTACTCTGTGCGATTGGTAGTGGAATCCATGTCTGCATAATAGGACGTATTGATTGGTTTCTGTGCTCTGTATAAGGACGAATTTTAAACCGTTTTCATCTGTATAAGGACTGTTTTTGCTGGCATACGTTTATTGCCATTATCTGTTCTATTTTATGTCTTGGCCGTATATTTTTATATATGGACGGTCATACTTTGTAATGAGTTAGAGTGAAGAAGATTGTTGTGAACAGAGAGGAGGATGATGAAGAGAAAGAGATAGACAGAGAGAGAGAAGAGAGGACTGAGAAGAGAAAAGGTGACAGAGGAAAATGCTCCCAAGAGCAGAGAGTTAAAATAGTTAGTTTTTGAAGATGAAAATATGAAGAGCCGAAACTCTGTGTTGTAGAAATGTAATTTCTGAGAATGAATAGAATAAAAAATTGGGTTTGAGCATATTGTTTCAGTTTCATAGTTTAAGCATTTTTATTTGATTGTATGTCTGTGCATGACTCCTCTTTCCTGTACTGTTAGTTTAATGTTATCTTTTCCCACAAAGTGGTATCAGAGCATAGTTGGTCAATTTGACTGGGAGTAGAAATGTGTTGTAAATTTGTGTGAGGAAATCACTGTCTAGTCTGAGAAAGCCATAGAATGTCTAGGACTGGTGTGTGTGCAAAAATATGAGAAATTTATCTGGGTATTAGAGATTTAGTGAAGAGGGTTGATGAGGAAATAAGTTTTTAGAAGAAAATGCAGCCACAAGTGCTTTGTCTGTAAGGAAAACTGTTTGTGTTAGGATTAGTTGTCAAGGAGATTTAGGTGTGTTTAAAGCCTGAGAAGAATGCTTGAAAGTTTGAATGTTTAAAAAAATTGAAGCTAGTTTAGCTGAGAGGGAGATTTAGAGTGTTTGAAGCCTAGGAAGTGTTTTCTCTAACCAGTTGCTGAGAAAAGTAAACAAGAGGCTGTGTGCATAAAAAAAAAAAAATATTTGAAAATTGTTAAAGAACAGCTAGAAGTGCTACATTTTAAAACAGAGAGAAGAGATTACTGTTATAAGAGAAGTTTGGGAAAAACCCACAAGAAGAAAAAGAAGTTGTGAAGAAGCCCACAAGCAGAAGAAGGAACAGAACACCAGTTGTTTGAACAAACAAAGAGTTGCAGACCCAGCTGCTGAATTTCAGTCACGAGATTAAGAGGTAAGTTAAAATTTCCTTTACAAATGGGGAAAGTAGGGAAAAGAGTCAAGAAAGAGAATGAAAATCTTTCATCTGCAAAAGATGTTTTAAAGGAAGAGTTAATATTGCTTAGAGATGAATTGGGTATTGTTAAAAAGAACAATGGGAGTTATTTTGAGAAAATAAAAGAGCAGTCTAAAGAGAAATGTTTATTGTTAGAAGAGAATGATGATTTAGAAAAAGAATTAAGAAGGGTTAAGGCTAGAAATGAAGACCTAGAAGAAAGGCTGAAGTCCTTTGAAGAGATTAAGAAGAGAAATGAGGATGAAGAAGAAAGAATGAAGTTGTTTGATAAAATTAAGCAAAAGAATGAAGAATTTGAACTGAGAGCAAAACAGTTTGAAGAAATGGAGAAAAAGAATGAAGATTTGGGAAAACTCTTGAAAAGGGTAGAAGAGAAAAATTGTTTACTGTTGAAGGAAATCAGAGATTTGAAAGAAGACAATGATAGATTAAGTGCATGTGATAAAATTGTGGAAACAAAACTTTTTGTTTGTAATGTCTCATGTGACACAACAGATTTGTGTTCTTTATTTGAAAAATCTGTTTCTATTAAAAATACTGATGATAGAAAATGTTTAGATGCACATGTGGATGAATATGCAAATATGGCTAAATGTGATAAAATGTTAGAAACTTCAAAAGATGAGGTTTGTTGTGAAGAGAATACAACGTTGACAAGGTCTTGGTAAACATGAACAAGGAAGAACAGAACCTATTGAGGTTGTAATGAGGCCGAAGAATGCAGGTCTCGGATATGATTTAGGACAAGGAAATGCTGCTACAAGTGCAGGTAAGTTTGTCAAAGAGATGAAGAGTAATGAGTGTTCACACTATCATAGAAGAGGTCACATCAAGGAGAAGTGTTGGGATCTACATCCTTGCACGGTTTGTGGTTCAAAAAATCACTGTGAGAGAATGTGCAGAAATAAAGTGTCAAAAAATGAATATGGTTCAGAAGTCATGAAGATGGACTGTGGATGGAATGATGATTCAAGTTGGCAGAAGCTAACTAGTATGTTCAAGGGATTGTACAAGTGTACATATGTGAAGGTAAATAAAAATTTTGAAAGGTATGAAAGTTCACCTAAAATGAAAAATGTTTGGAGAGAAAAGAAGTTGCAGTCTGATAATCCACTTGCAAAAAGTGAAGATGAAAAACCCAGTTTTATGTTTTGAAAAATTTGAAGATGTTGAAACTGCTGTTGCAGTAGGAAAGGGTAAGATTTTACTTTGATTGCTTTTTGAAAAATGAGAAACATTGTTGAAAGAACAGAACAAGAAGTGCAGGGGAAGTCACAAGAACTTCTATGCTTGAATGAAGGATTTGTATATGTAAGGTGAAATAAGGAATCAGAAAAGTAGCTGAGGCTACCACTGCAAAAATTTTTTAAAAAAGTTTGGAACAGCAGCAGCTGTCTAGGAAGCATTTGTTTGAGTGCATTGAAAAGAAGACATGGTATGATTATGAATAAAAAAAATAGAAGTTACAGCCGCAGCTGTTAAAGGTCATCATCAAAGTTGAGTTGAATCTGAAGTTAGTCAAGGATATGGACAGAATCATAAGTGAATGAGAAAGTGAAATAAGAAGGAAGAAGACAAGATTCAGAAATCTGAAGAAGAGGTTTAAAAAAAAATTAGTAACAGAGTATGGATGGCAGCAGCCACTATGAAAAGTTTTTTTTTAAGAAGGTTGATGTTTTTGAATGAACTATTGAAACAAGAGTTTGGATAAAGAGGGAGAAACAATATAATGATTTGTAGAAGCATTATGTGAGCATGAAAGAAATCGAGATAGAAATATGATTGGATTCCCTAGCACCAGAAAAGTGTCACTATGGGAAGTGATGATTAAAAGGATCAACAACCAGTTTGTGGTAATCTGAAACCACCTCATTTGAAAGTTTTTTTTTTTAGTTAGTTAGTGGTAATCTGAAACCACCACATTTGAAGGATGAATTTGAAACAGTTAAGGAAAGTGCAAAAAAGATGACAGATCTCCCTAGCACCAGCAACGTGCCACTTTGGGAAGAATTAAAAATCAATTAGTCAAAATCAAGATACAGAAAGGATTGAGAAAATTATTGTAAGTTTCTGGTAATCTGAAACCACCACATTGAGAGAATGAAATGGAAGGACTCCCAAGCACCTGTAGTGTGTTTCCATGGGAATAGTTGAGTGAAATCAGAGTGGCAAAAAAAAATGATGGAACTGCACAAGCAGTGGCAATTAGAAGAAGGATGAGATGAGGGAAAAGAACGATAATAAGAATGAGAAAATTGGTGAGAAGACAAACAGCTAGTTTATGGTAAACTGAAACCATCTCTATTTGATAAAACATAACAGGCAGATTGCGAAAGATGAAAAATAATGAAGAGGCTGCAGACCTCAGAGAAGAACAAAGATACTGAAGCATAGAGCATGCAAGTGAGAAGACTGATGACAAAGTTGAGAATATAGATGAGAAAGTTGAAGAATACAATTGACAGAAAGAAGAAGCCAGTGCAGAGATCCAGATAAGGAAATCTAGTTGTAGCTGTTGAACAAAATCGATGAAGCCGATCAAAGATGGCGCGAGTTGCACTCAAGGGGGCATGTTGGAATTTCGTCCAACTCACATGGACTCGTCACAGTCGTTATCGGTAGCGGATGTCATTGTTTCCCGCACCCTTGCGTCCTCTTTTTTTCTGGCTCATGGTTCTGCAGAGACCACCGGGCTACCTCGACCACCTCCTGTCCTTTTTGCAGTCTCACAGGCGTCGCTTTCTTTGCCTACCATTTTTCCGCAGTCTTCGCCTTCAAAGTCATCGGTGTCACGGTGGCAGTTACCTGTGCTCACCTCGCCACCGCAACTATGCCGCTAGTCTGCTCTGGGTGCGCGGTTAACCGCCTAGCATCCCTTTCCTCACCACCGCAGTCTTTTGTTTAACCATGCACAGTATCTCACTAACTGTTAACGCCTCCACCTTCGTTCATCTCTGCCATCACCGCATCAATCGCGGTCTATCTCTTAACCTCTACGGTTTTGCGGTGGACCTCTTTCTGCTCTGAGAGTTTGTCAACCGCGGCCACCATGCCCTCTCGATTTCTATCGACGGTTGCGCGGTTGTCTTTGTCTGTTGACTTTTTGCTTTACTCTGTGCGATTGGTAGTGGAATCTACGTCTACATAATAGGACGTATTGATTGGTTTTTGTGCTCTATATAAGGACGAATTTTAAACCGTTTTGATCTGTATAAGGAGTGTTTTTGCTGGCATACGTTTATTGCCATTATCTGTTCTATTTTATGCCTTGGCCGTATATTTTTATATATGGACGGTCATACTTTGTAATGAGTTAGAGTGAAGAAGATTGTTGTGAACAGAGAGGAGGATGATGAAGAGAAAGAGATAGACAGAGAGAGAGAAGAGAGGACTGAGAAGAGAAAAGGTGATAGAGGAAAATGCTCCCAAGAGCAGAGAGCTAAAATAGTTAGTTTCTGAAGATGAAAATATGAAGAGCCGAAGCTCTGTGTTGTAGAAATGTAATTTCTGAGAATGAATAGAATAAAAAATCTGGGTTTGAGCATATTGTTTCAGTTTCATAGTTTAAGCATTTTTATTTGACTGTATGTCTGTGCATGACTCCTCTTTCCTGTACTGTTAGTTTAATGTTATCTTTTCGCACACATCTGTAGTTGCTGATAGGAAAAAATATATATATACATATATACCTTTCTTTTTAACTGCTAATAGTTTTAGTTTCATGCTCTAAATTATTTGCAAAGGAGTAAGTGGAAGAGGGTGCCTCCAATATGGGAGTCATAGCCTAGTCTTAAGAGTGGCACTTTCAAACTACGTTGCTGAGTAGAATTCATTGATTTTGTTATTAATGATTTGATGGATGCCTAGACCCTTGTCGAAAACTCCATTCTAGATCAGGTAGGGAGCATGTTGGTAACAACTAAGAAGCAATTGGAGAGGAGCGGCAGTCGATGCACAAAGCTGAGGGGGAATAGAGGTAGCGACTATGGGAGTATATGTGGTTTCTTTTCTTTTCTTTTTTTGTTGCTTTTGCTTGCAATGGAAGTTGGTGCAAATGAAATATGATATAGGGAGGCATAATTCTACCGTGCATACCCTGCAGATCACATCCAATCTTTGTCTGAATCTGATGGCTCAACTATAGGTAGGGGTTATTTCTCGCCCCCTTCTTGCTTCCCCTTTGACAAACAGATTCACATATGGTTTTTTGTAAAATTTGGTATTTGAAGAACTTGAGCACACTCTTCTCAAACAATAAGAACCCAAATTTTTGCTTCTTTTGGCCTTGTTTTCCCTGCTCTAAGGGTATTTTAATATTGTGTGGACAGATTAAGGCCTTAAAATATTTGAGCTTATTAAAAAACATAATACTTGGGAGATTTCAGATTTTCTTTCTCTTTTAGAGTTACTTATAAATATTGAATATACTTGGTTATGCAATAATAGCAATTTTATGTATATAAATACAGTTTGTACATAGCTTTTAAGTATGATTATTTAACATTTATCTGCTATATCAAATGTAATTTATTTGTTTAATGCTGAGACTAACGTAGTATTATTGAAATTTCAGATATAAGATGAAATCCATGCTTGGTAGTGAGAGATTTTTATTTTAGATAAAATTAATTGGCAAAATATTCATTTCGTGGAGTTTTACTATGAAGTCCACTTGGCTTATCACCTATAGAATTTTAATGCACAAAACATGTTCTCTATTTGGTTTTATTTTCAAGAAGATGGTCAGTTCATTTATGCTTTTGAACAAATATGCAGATTCACATTTTTAAGTATGGAGAGAGGATCAAAATACATTGCTATTTTCAGTGTATCCAGTGTATCTCCTATTTGTTTTGAACACTTCCTTTACTATAAGCTCTAATACCAATTTGCAACTAAAATAAAATGGAGGAGGCATAAGATGAAGAATGATTAAGGATTCCTTACACATATGTTTTCTTTGTTATAATGACCATCTCAATAAAATATGATTTTCTACTCATACTCAGTTCACAAATTCTCTCCAATTCTTTCTTGCAAATCGGTGAACATACAACTTTCTATTCCAATGTAAAAGAAAATATAAATTTTAAACAATATTTCCCTCAATAACAAATGAAAGCATCCCTCCTTTCCCACAAATTTACTACAACTCAAAGTATTTTCTCTTCTTTAATGCAATAAGGCACAAATTTCGCACTTACATTTTCCATACTACAATTTGATCTTTAAGGAATACAATGAATGACATACAACATAATAAGTCTTTCTCTCCACCCTACCATAATGGCGTCATGGAGCCTCATGGGCTCTATACATACCCCCGAGCAAGGAAATTCTCTTAGCTCCAGGATACTGCATGGAGTCTTTTGAATTTTTACAAAGGAAAAAGAATAACTTAGCCTCAAATTTCATGTATATAGATTCTCTACTTTCTGATTCAACCATGATCCATGCAACATACCACTTTCTTACAACAATAAACAAAAGGGAAAATGGAAGTAAAGGAGAACTTATCTCTTTTCTTTAGGTGAGAAGATTAACTCTTTTATCGTTCCTTTCTCTCCAAGCCATCTTGATCACCATCTCTCTCAAGAGACTTCTCCTCTCATCTCCTCATTCTTCCTACAATCTTCACTAAAATTCTCCAAATGGAGAAGTGGGTAACACCCCACTCCTTCTTTCTCCCCAAATATATAGAAGTTTTACAAATTGAAATTCTCATATGGGAAGGTGTGGTGTGTGCCTCTCCCCATAAATGAAGGTCCTTTACCCATTAATGAGAACATGCATTTGGACAACCACTCAATCTTTCAACCCCATCCTCTTCTCAAAACTCGTCACTCTCCATAATAAGAGCTTTTCAGGGGTCAAATCATGTTGTAAATGCACTATTGCATGCCCACTTGACCCCTACCACTATAGTATAGACCCTAGGGGGTTTATTTTTGCACCCTAACCCAAAAATTTGACCAACAACTCTCATTAAAAGCCCACTCAAGGTTCCATCCGATTTCAAACTTAGCTAGGGGTTTCCAAGTCATGATCCCCAATAGCACCTCACATGAATCACAACTAAATTCCCTCACAACTTTAGTCTTCCAATACAATATCTCTACTTGTTTCTAGGCCCCCAAGTGGGAGTCAAATTCATATGCTCATGAAGAAGTCTTTTGATTCACTCTTGATGGTTCTCCCTTCTCATGCTAACATCATTGCCTTCCTACACATTACCAATGCAATTGTAAGTGTCCATTATGTATCACATTAATCTGCTAACTGAACATTCTAAGCTTTAACTATATAATAATCCATCTAGAAT